>JBBDHI010000025.1:15020864-15031746 GCA_037177115.1 Craterocephalus stercusmuscarum
CTGTAGAAATACTGTTGCAATGTTAAGTTAGACAAGTCAAGCCATCTGTATTTATATCACACTTTAAAATTAAATTGGATATAAAAAACTACTCTGAAACACCACATGTACCACTTTAATTTTCACATAATATGCACAGCAGCACTTCAGGAACTTAAAATCATTGATTGGCTGTAGCACAGGGTGCATATGTGCATGTTTGTGCAAACTAGCCGTGTGTCAGCCTGCAGTGAAACAGCAGGTTGCTATGGCTGGTGTGTGAATCTGTTTATGTTTATGCTTATCTAGGTGTGCTTAACTCCACTCAGCTCACAGCAACTTATAAATTATAAAAAAAGTTTAGAATGAAGAGCAATATAGCAATGACATTTATAGATACACATCACATTGTCCAGTGTAACTTGAACAGCTTTCCTGCATACAGTCACACACATATGTGTGAAGGTTGATAGCCAAGCACACCCAAAGTGCAAGCAATGTCATCCACTACATGGTGTATGTGTTGAGTCAGGCTGACTGGCTGTTCTTTGCCAGCCTGAGCAGCATGAGATATTCTGTCTAAATCAGAGGAGCAAATAATTTCTTTTTTTTCTCCTCAACTTAACACCTGGCTTACTCATGCATGAGCTCAGGTAAACTCTCCACCAGTATGGAGAACATGTTATCACTACCTGAGTCAACCATTTCTAACTGAATCTCTCTCTTTTCTTAATTGTTAACCTTACTCTTTCCAACTCTATCCAATACCGTTTACCAAAACCGAAGTTCAAGCATGCTCTCTGATTAGAAAAGGATAGCTGCCTGCTCATTTAGCAGCAGGCTGAATGGGCACGGGAGGCTACCGAATGACATTCTTTGTTATGGCATGCAAGGCAATCTATTCCTTCTGATCTTCTTCCCAGACCACTAATGGACTTCACTTCTCATTACCCGTCATGATTTTCAGCACAGAACTGACCAGAACACACACAAACAGACGATCAACCAACTTTCTCAGTCTAAATAAGGACTGGGTGCTTGGCAGGGGGCCTGAGCAAACCTTGTGCTTCGAGCGCTTAGCAGAGGATGATGTATGGAGAAACAATTGGCAAGGGACAATTCTGCAACAGAAAAGCTGAGAAAAGAATCATAAGATGAAGAAGTGAGGCAGAGGCTGCCAGGGGGTCCCATAGACTGATTCTCTTCGACACACCTTTCCATCTCAACAAAAAATGGCAAAGCAGGGCTGTAGTAACAGATAGCAGTTAATGCAGCGAGACAAAAACACAAACGCTAATACTGTGTTCAGTCAGGCTTAAAGTTACACAGTGGACAGCACCTGTCATCGAATACAAGTCCATTTTCATCAAACCCTAATGTTCACTCTCTTCATCCCAGCCACAGAGTATGCAGCTGAATGCATGAGAGTATACCCTCACATATTTGCATTTGTGTGTTTTCCTATACATTCCATCCTGTGCATGTGGAGTAGCCTGTGCTACCATGGCAACTTAAGCTGCACTTGCTGGTGTGGGAGCAGCAATGCACACAAAGTGCCAAGGCAACTAGCTAGACTGCTGAGGAATACTTAACAGTAGGGAAGGATTGGCATTATGGGAATACTGGCTGAATACTGCAGTGGTTTTTAGACCACTGGCAAGGAGTGAATGGGCAACTGGGTGGGGTTATAATGGCTGCTGGCCAGGGTGATAATAGCATCGTGCACGTGCAAGTCTGTGCACCTCACTTGGGTAGCATTGTGTTTCTAACACACGGAGTGGGAGACAGACTAAATCACAAACCGCTGTCCACACACACGCACACAAGACCTGCTCGTCCTGAAGCATATTTCATCATTAGCTTTAAGCAGTTAATCCTCTGCTCCACTGACCACGGCTCAGCTCAGCTCAGCCCATTTCAATAATCTGCATCTGGGGCTAACCAACCCATCATGCACACAGACAAGCATACACACATCCATAACAAGGACACAATCAGCCCACAAAACATATGCGACCTATCCAGAGAAATAACTGTCTCAAGTAAAAACTCACACCTGCACACATCTGTCTATACATTATCCTTTGTGCAGCAAGAGATGCTAGTAAGAAAAATACCTGCTCATTTATTAAACAGAGGATGCTGCAGGCGGCTAGGGAAGGGGAGAGAGACTGCTATAGCTTGAGAGATGGGTAATGAGACAGTCACGTCAATGTGGGCTGTACAGAGGATGGAATTGACAGAGATTGCGTCAAAAGTGAGATTTTGACCTTTCCCTTCTCAGCAACAAACATTAACACAATTCAGTGCTGGAACGGACTCATTTCTCACTCATGCCATTTCTCCTGACAGCCTTAAATGACAGAGCTTCTCTACATAAACTATGTCCTTCAAGAAAAAGCTCTTTAGACAGTCCGTTCACCTTTCTCTCATATTATTCTCACCCCTTTCATTTCCTTGCATCCTGCTCTAAATTCTTGTCACTGAGTTTCTTTGTAGTGCATGTTCTCCCAATTTGTACATTCACATCTTTCTTCTCTATTTTCTACTTGACTGGGACACAGAGATAGAGGCAATGGTTAACATGTGGACAAACTGATACAACATCCTGTTCTTTGCCTTTAGACAATTCTTTTTGTATTTTCCAAATCAAATTTCCATACGTTTATCCTTTCTAACTTTTACGGAGCTCTCTGCAAATTAATGTCTTTCATACAGACGCACCAAGCTTTGCTTTCTTATCTTGCTTATTTTTTTGCCACTGCCGATGTCAAGTTCAAGGTTAGCTGCTCACTGTATTGAGTGCCAATGCTCCCCCATTGGGACGGACAGAGAGGAGATGCATTAGCACCTCGGCAGGTGGTTCTCAATCTCATCTCTTCCTTTTTTCCTCTCCACTTCTTCCTTCCACACCTACCTCTTGTCCCCTAGTCCACCTCTCAAGCCACGACCCCATGTAGATAACTGGCAGGCTTCTGGTTAGTACTGTGCGGTCGGGCTGGTGTTTAGTTTAATTGCTCACAAATGTGTGTGTGTGCGTGCTTATCTTACAATGCAAGCAGTCATTTGCAATGTGAGCATCGTGCATTTGTCTCCACCTCAGCATTTATCTCCTAATACCAGGACCTACATAGCCAGATGACCATAAACTAAAAGAAAAAAAAAAGAAAGCCTACAGGGGGTCAAGTCTTTCCCCTTGACCAGCAGTTGTGTATTGACCTGCAGTAAGTGGGCTTAAACCATACCCAGTCATGGCCTTTTATCTCCATCACATCTTCATCCCCCTTACATCTTCATCACAGACCAATGAGCACACAAACTGACCGACAGACAGGCTGACAGAAGCCATATGGTCCATTCACTTCCACAGGCAGGAGGTAGCCATCAAAGAGCTCTCACAGCAACTCCACTCAGCCATGGACAGATAGACAGAAGGAGGGAGATGAAGGAAAACGGAAGAGGAGAAATTATGAGGAGAGGGCAAACAGAGGTGGAGAAAGGCAGAGGGAGGAAAAAAAAACAGGAGAAAGATGTGGGAAGATGTAAATGGAGATGTAAGATGTACGGATCAATAATTAGATGCTATGTGGACATTTAAAAAGTCAGGAAAGGCAAGGGGGAGCACAGATACATGTGCTCTATGCAATGTGATCGCTTTAAACGGGGTACAAGAGAGTAAAGGCCAAACATGGCTGTAGATGTCAGCATCTGCAGAAATTCCCTGGTTTAACACCAATGTCCTTTTTTTGTTACAGACAGAAAAGCATTAAGAAGGTCACGTTGGAGTGATAACAGACAAGGATAAGGGGGATTTCTGTGACTGTTGTGAAATCAGCGTGTTGGATCAGCTATATTTGTGAGGATGAACTTCAAATGGGCAGACCATCAGTACAAAATTAGATCTTCTGGCTGGTCTTTGCTACTTGTAACAACTGTAAATGGAGTAAAATGACAGATTTCAGACTGAAGTTAAGGTAAGGTTTGAGGTTAAGTATACATTGTGCCATATAAAAATGATGGAAGGGGCCTGAAAATCCATTATGACATCAGCACAGACACGGTATAGCCATGTCTGTTCCCGGCCCAACAGACCTCACATTGCATTTGAGACATTTTATTGTAACCCCATTATATTACACAATTTTACAAGAAAATTGAATTTAATTCACTCAGCTCCCTGCCCAGCTCAACTTCATGATGTCATAAATGTGTGCCTGTAAACACCAACATTTAGCTCACTCAAACAGGACTCCATTAAAGTCCATCCACTGGCTTTATCTGGGATACTTGTATTCAGGAGTATGTGTGCGTCACAAGATCATAAATAACACTACAGAAGTATAATGAAAGATTGTGTGCTTAAGATATAGAGGCAGAAATATGAGGGGATTGAGAGAAGGAACAAGAAAGGTGGAGGAGTGTGTATAAATCAACATCCATTAGCCGAGGGGTTATAAAGTCACAGATGAAGGAGGTGGACTTTGGTGCAGACTTTTTATTGTCTTGTTGTTGTCCTTTATTGCCTGTGATGTCATCTAATGGTATACAGTTAATGACGGGGGAGGGGAAATGTGTACATGGGAGGGGAGGATGGGATTGTAATGGTGCTGTGTGTGCACGCCCATGTTGACACATAATATTGATCTTCTTTGTGGAAGTGTCTGTGAGGGGTCTTTGGCTGAACTAACCATATGTGCACAAATCTTCTATTCCTATGGAGTTTAAATGAGGACAATAGCAAAACCCTGGAGAAAGGATGCTGCCAGTGGTCTGTGTAAATCATCATGAAGAAAAACTAAGTTCTCATTAATCTATTGCAGAACTCCGTTTTTATTCTCAAACCACTCAAAACTTAGAAAAACAAGCTGCTGCAGCACAATGAGTATACTCAACTCAAACAAAATAGATGTTTTGGCAAACATTACTGAGTCTTGCTGCAGAAAAGAACTGCCTCTTTAGCAGATAATTAAACTGAGTTCAACTTTGTGACTTTAATGATAATTAATAAAATATTCATGGTTTTATTTTTGTTCTGAAATCAAAAAACTATTAGTATGAAATGACTCTGGAAGCAACAGCTTAAAGCTGATGTTAAAAAAAACATCCTAAAACTGACTTAAACATCCTGCTAGCCTTGCTGAAATTGATGTTTTAGTACCCATAATCATTAAATCCTGACATTGTATGGTGGTAAGGCATTTTTTGCAGTCACATTTCTAATATAATAAACAAACAGACATGTAATATACTATATTACTTTGAATAGCCAAAGGTCTTATGCAAAGAATGAAAATAACCAGGAGGAAAATTGAGAAAAAAAAATGAACAGCATGTTATGCTTAGCTTTTAAATCAACTTTCATATATACGTGCGCAGTAGGTATTAAATATGATCACATCTCTTCCACCTGAAACATCTGCCTAAATTGCTCTTTCCACAGAGAAAATTGCAGCCACAACAATTCGGTTCCTGCATGAAATTAAATTCTCAAACAAACAGAAAAGAAGCCAATAAAGAAAAAAGCAATATGCAGACCAACTTTAGAAAGAAAGAAAAATCTCCATTAACCATCAACCGGTGTCTCTTTTCCTTCTTTCGTACCTTACATTTCTGTAGTATAGTCCATCTCCATCTACCCCCCTCCCCTCACCAGCTCAGCCTTCCTTTGCTTCTCTGCCTTCATGCCATCTCTCCTGTTCTATACACTGCATCATGTTGTATTCCCCAGGCCAAGCCGCACCCTGAATTAGTTTCAGACACAACCCTACAGTATGTGTGTCCCTATGTACGAGAAAGCATGGTGGAAGTACACAGGGACTGCCAAGTTCTATCACACCTAGCAGCAGTGCATCATCCCATTAGCTCTGAGGAGGGCTGCCACACACACACACACAGAGACTGGGGCACAGGGGCATGAAGGGAGTCTAAAGTGGAAGCTACAACACTCCAAAACCCAGCTTATCCAGTACTGCTTAACTCAGAGGGGACAAATCTTGTTTAGCCAAGGACTCTGCTATTACACAATGTGACACACTTCAAGAGAGAAACCCTGATGGTCAAAGATGTTTAAATATGCCATGAAAAACCTCCCCAACCAAAAATAATCTGTGGTTAAGAAGGCCTCAGAGCAGTTACTGTTTTCTGAAAACAGCTGAAAAAACCAACTACTACACAACATGCTTTATCATGAACACATCCATGTGGTTTACTATTACTGAACATTACACAAACACAGTTACATAAATGAATGAATAAATTACAGTTAGCATACCCCATTCTGATCCTTTAAATGGCCCCAAGAAAGGGATGGGAAACTTTTCTAATCGATTCTGCAACATGCTGATCTGTGCTGTCTGGCAAGTTCTGCAACATGCTGATGCGTGCTACTATCTGCCCCCAGGGCTCTGGATTTTAGACAAGTCCAAAGTAAAGGGAAAGTATTGAGGATATGCCTGATACTGGGTGTATACAAGAGCATCTGTGATATATGGTGCAGTGGATGAGGAGGATGTCGAAAGATATCAGATAGGCTTGGCTGTCGGAATAAAACCCCCTAAGGAGCTTTCCTGATCCCCTTACCCCAAAACGCACACACACACACACATTTTCTCCCACATCCAAAGGACATACACTTCTTCCATTCAGTCTCTCTCTCATGCACAGACACGCACCTTCCTGCTGCAGATACAGCCAACTCAGCTGATTTGCCTGAAAGTCAATCTGCCTTACTACTACTATCCATCCTCCGAGCCAGCAGTCCCAATTCCCAACCCTTACTCCATACACCAATGGAGAGAAACCGGATCTCTCCCTCCATCAATTAAACTTTCTCCGATACACTTCTCCTTACCTTCTTGACTCGTCCACTTTTTGTCCCAACGAAGACCAGTGAGTGGTTCTTGTAGACGTAGGCAATGACAGAGGTCATTTTGTCAATGGCATCGGAAAAGAGAGGCTTGCCGCGCACCATCTCAGACACACCCAAAGGTGCATTCATGTCGAGGCCACAAAAGTCATCGTCAATGGTCAAAAGCTGCAATAGGGGAGAGACATGCAAAAAAACACAAATCTGATTCAGTTTTTTATAAATTAGAAATATAGAACTCAAAACGTTTGAGGCAAAGAGCATGTTTGAGCAGCAAAGCAAGGATTTCATTAATCAGGCTGAAAGTTCATTGGCTGGTCTGTATGCAAAATACTGCAAAAATGGAAGAATGCAAGAAGGGGGATGAAGATGGAAGAATACCCCAGTAAGGCTCTAGCTCTTTAACATCACAAGAGGCAACTCTGTCAGGAACAATTCCCCCCAGTCCACTCAATGGAACAGAAATTTGAGAAATGCTACTATAACAGGATATTCAATGATTCAAAGTGAACAGACTGGAATGAAAAAAAAGGCCTGCACCATCAGAACTGAGGTGGACTTTGACACTAGACATTAAATTAAAAATGGCTCTTAGAGTGATACCATCATTTGTATCATCCGTCATGGTTTCAGTGTGACATGTTTTTATTTCATAATTATTTACAAATAGTTGTGCCAAATGCTCTTTGTCTCCTCACATTTTGTGTTCCATGCAGGTGTTTAGTCCTGTCAGAGTGCATATTTTTACCAATCAGAGCTGGCAGAATGACTTATGGTCTTTGATAAGAGAATAATGGTGCTGGGGATTGGTCATTATTCAAGGTGTGTGGATGAATTTGAAGCTGTTTCTGACTGGAGCAGGTACTGCTTGATTAATAGCTTAGAGATGTGGTGGGTTCCTGTGTAGAGAAATATCTGGCCTGCACAATCTTTAAAATAAATAAAAAAACAGAGCGACCATTTCAAGTTATTTACAATGAAGTCAATAAATTATACAATGCACGTGCACAATGTGCCCCGAATGGTGTTTAAAACAAAAGGAATATGCAAGGTATGTATAATAAAGATGCAGTAAAAAATTTGTGTTGTGGTTAAAATGTTAGAGATACGATGTTTCCTGGCCACAAATGTCTGTTTCAGTGTTATTTTTAATTTTTCTTCCTGGAAGTGCACCCTTAGGGTTCTTGAAGAATTGTGTAAGTGCATAGCCTCTACTCAACCTATCACTATAGGCCATCATCAGAGCCCTCACACCAAGACACGGAGGAAATATGAGGTCTGCTTTCATTACACAAATGGAAGATGGCTGGTCTAGGACACAAGCTCGAGGCTACAGTGTGGGGTCATGTAAAGTGGAGTGAATGATCAATGCAGATGGGCTAAAATTGGGTCAAGAGGAGGTTGTATGGTTGAAAGGTTGAGAGGCACCACTGCTGACTGAGATGCTAAAGAGAGTGAACATAAGTGGATATCAGAGAGAAACAAAAATACTAAAGGTAGGCAACATCGCATCCAGTTCAGGCTTCTGTCAGTGCCTTTCCCAGTGACCTTTTCAAAATGAGGTGCGGTCAGGAATACACTCCGCATCTACCAAGTCATGTGGTAGTCCACTACTAGAATAATTTGCTGAAGCAAGGTCGCTCCATTCACAGGTTTCTACAGCAACCAGCACAGTGAATTTATCCATTTAATCTTGTTCGTTGTTTATGTGACACAACGAAAACACTAGCTTCATGTTACCATCAGTTACAAAAGAGATTCATCATGCCTGGGTTCAAAGGGTAACAGGGTCTGTCAGAAGGAAAATGAAGTACTTTGCCGTATTTGAGTCTTCAATGATTAAATGTTTCCATGAAAGATAATAAAAAGGTGCAAATATTTCTCCGGGGATCAATTATGTTCCAGAAAAAGAAGTAATTTCCATCACTGAATAATGAGCCTCCTAAATTCTGTGAAAGTAAAGAATCTATGTGTGTGAAAATATGCATCTACTGACACATGCTTTATTATTTCTGCTGGTTGCCACTCACCACCATCTCTGTCCTCTCTTCTGCAATCTAATGAAATATACTTTGTCTGTCAGGCCTTTCAGGAAGCAGACACATTTTCATTATGCCACTATTGAAACATGACATTTATAGGTAAGATGCCAAAGACGTCTCTAGTCAGAATATGAAATAATATCAACGTAGCCCTTGACACTTTCTGCCAGTGAGGCTCCGCTGTCATTGCCTCCATCATCTTTTCTGCCCATTTTTCTTTCTCTCAACCTGATTAATGCATTTCATACTTTTTCTCTCACACTGCACTGGTCCCTGGTTTGAAGGTTGTAGTACTGTAGGTAAATTACTGTACTACCTTCAATGCACACACAAATATTCTTGATAATGTATTTTATTTCATCCAGCTGTTTTCTATTAAATTAAAGTGGTAAAGTAAAAAATAAATAACCCTGAATTAGACACAGGCCATTAACATTTCCTCCTCTGCCTTTCTCGAAAAGGTACAATTAATTTATGCATGTGAAGCTGTGTTAGCAGCTTGATTAAGAGCAGAAACTCAAATAATTACATACAAATTTTTTGTCAAGTCTAAAAGATAAATATCCCACAGTGTAGAACGCAGGAGAGACATGGAGGGACCAACCCTAAAGACATAGGCCAAAGAGAGCAGAGAATCTGTGTTTGGGTAGAGGCCAGGCACTGAGGCAGAATCAGGTCACTCTCAGCCGTATCCATCTCTCTGGTTGTGTCTGCCTGCCAGCACCAGCACAAAGAGAGCTCTCTTCTGGACCGTGCAGAGGGATCAGCAGATACAGACTGAGGAAAAAGAGAGGGGGCAGTGGGCGCACGAAAGCTAGAGTTGCTCAATGCGATTAGTGGGGGACTGAAAGAGATCCACTCTCCATCGTTCTCTGATGTATGGCCTAATCTGAGCTTGCACCATTATGGCCCATTCCATTGGCTGCAAGTTCACTAACTTAATGGCACATGTTACACCACAGACACATTTTACTTCATGTCACTGCTCAACTGTTGGGTATCCCAAATAAAAAAAAGAAAATTGCAATCATAATACCCCCTGTAGCCCTTTGAGTGGCTTGCTTCCACTACTCCTTTTATTCTGCCAATTTGGCATATCAGATCTTTGTTAATCCTTTGATTATAAGGTTGTTTTACAGTATTTGATGATGGTGTGAAACTTAAAAAAAAGTTAGAATTTATACTCTGCAGTTTGCCACTTAGAAATCCAGTATTTTCTCTTGCCCTGCTGTGGACCAAAGGACTAACCTGCCAAGATGATTGGAGGCACTGGAGAATTTTGTCATGACCCACATGACTAACTGGGTTTTGCCATATTTGTTGTAAAATATGTCAACATTCAATTTTGCCTTCTTAAAAACACTGCCTACATGAATCCTGCAACAAAACTGAGTCAGTGTGAAGTAACAAGCAGTATTTTACTTTATCAATAAAATGGCTACATGTCGAGAAAGCCAAATGATCTTAGTTCACGCTGACTGGAGGCTGAGGAACTACATTAAGTTGATTCCAATCCTTTGAAAATACTGCCTTGTGAACAAATGTCTTTTTACCACTCAAGGATTTTTATGTTCAGATTGTTTTTTCCCCTCAACAACATTGCAACTTCAACAAAAAATGACACAGGATGTAAAATTGCAGATTGATTGATTTAGTTGGTCTGAAATGAATCTTGTGAACATGAGCTCCCAACTTTAAATTAAAAAAATAAATATCTGGAAATAATCAGGATGGTGCAAAATGAAAATCAGACCATACTTTTATGGGCAAATGCTGTCCAACACCTGCAACACCCTGAAGTTTTATAGTCATCCCCTGTACACTGAACCAATTTCTGTTTATAAAAAGTTTTCTTTATAGATCAAATTATTCCCTGCACATCCACACAAAACCACTGAAAATGTCGTGAGGTATATGCCAGGCCTATAAGTGCCGCTTTGCTACCTCAGAAATACATCAAAAACAAATAAGACAGCATGGAGTATGCATGTATACT
>JBBDHI010000025.1:15111652-15123225 GCA_037177115.1 Craterocephalus stercusmuscarum
AAACACGACTAGAAGTTACCATTTTCAATTAAGACATTTGATTTACTGCAGTGTCCGTTTGTTTATTTTGCCGAGTGTGGCAAAGGTGGTGACGTCGGGACATTTTCAGTGGTGCCGTTTTCTGATTGGTCCGGGGCTTGGCCCGCCCAGAGAAAGCTGTTAGATCCATTGGCCCTGCGGATGGGTGTTCTAGAATATTTTCCAGCACGCTTTGGGGCTCTGCTTGAACTGTCCTTGCTGCACCATGAGTTAAGTGTATATGTGATCTCATGACTACCCCCCTCCATTCTGCTCTTAAGGTTAGATATTAATAATGCTGAGCAGATTTCAGAGTAAAAATCTACTCAAAACACTCAGCTGAAGGTGGAGAACAAGTTAAGCAAATTCATCCTTATAAGGAAGTAGTGCAATTATTAGGTCACACAGCTGTCATGCTGTTTTGCGATACTGCCACCTGGCATCGTGTTACAGGATCGTGGCGCTGTGTATCGCGATTTCAATATTTTTACAGGTATTGTTACAGCCCTACTATCTATCTATTTATTAACTTCAGGCGATTTGCATCGACGAGGCCTCACAGCATACGCCAAACTACAAACGAGGTAAACGTTTGGCTCTTCGTGATGAAGATACAGCCAAATATTTCTGGGTATATGCAATTAAAGGCACGGCACATTCTGCCACTGTGGGAATCAAAGAATTATAGTCAAAAACAACCGTGAATCCTCCAGTTCCCATGTAACCTGAGCAGCGAGGCATTCAAAAACAAGGACGTTGCATCAAATTCTCAAAGCTAAAAATGTCTTTTTAGTTCTGTTTACAGAAGGTAAGGGTAATGAAAAAAGGGGTGAGGGCCAGAGGCACGCTGATTTGCTTTGCTAAAACGGTTCGGCCTCACTATATAATTTCAGTTTTTTGTCAACAGTTAAGGTTAAGGCTACTTGGGGGAGGGGGGTCAAAAACGACATGACGATGAAAATTAATTTAACCGATATTAGTTTGCAACAACTGATCCACTTAGAGACATGCCATTCACACGGCTTAACTTACAAACATAATTTATAGAACATGCACATCTTAATGTTACAAGAAACACTTCTCTGAAGCAATTAAAGAAAATTAAAGTTGCTGAGCCTTGCTGCAGGAATATGCATTAATATGTTTAACTAAGAGGGCAAATCCATGTTTCTATGAGTTATGCTTACCAGGATGGACCTGGCACCTCCCAGATTTCATTAACGGGTATCAAGAGTTCAACATAAGAGAGGGGTCAGGTAAATTCCCGTTGGCCTGGCAAAAAGTAGACTTCTGAAAAATGTCTGGAGGAGTAGGAGCACAGGCTCTCCTGTAATCCTCCCTGCAGTTTTAACCAGATTAGGTTTGAGCTTTAGGCATACCTCCATAAAGGTTAAAAAGCTACTGTGCTCACCGTATTGGCCGACGAGTGCCTGACCCTTTCCTTCTAAGTCTTATGTTGGGGTGTTTTTCAGTGAGCTGTGAGCTTTTCAAACCTGGAAGGATTTTCTCTTCTAAAGCTGTAAAAGGGAAACCATTCACCAGAAAACAAAAGGAAACAATAATGAGAAAAAGTTCATTTTCCTTTCAGATCTCTGCACAGACTCGCTTGTTAATTGTGAAATCTTCACACACTGATGCCGCTCTATGGGTTATAAAACCAGTCATCAATAATAAATGTTCCCAACCTCCCAATCCTTTTCTCATTCTTTCTTTTTTAAAATCAATTATATCTCTTCTTGCTTTCGCTCGCCTTTAATCCCCCCCCTCATTCCCCAGGGCTTCGTGGGATATTTAATATAACTCCACATGGTAATAAATGGACATATCCAGCCACATGCAGTTGGTTATTATTTGCACTGTGCGTGTGAGTTTAAGCGAGCTCACTGCTCCACTTTACCCCTGAGATAGTAAATCTAAACAGTCATATAGGGGTCTCGACTCATTGCCATCAGTAGCAGTAAAGGTCTCAATAACAACTCCTCATCCAGCCCAACCCCCAACACACACATAAACCAAGTCCCTGTAGCCCTGATCCACTGACAGATTCAAGAATGAGAGGGAGGAGTGAGCTTGGTTTAGATATCTACATTACAGTTCTGCAGCTCTGTGTAATAAATCAGAGTAAAAAAAAAAAAAAAGAGAGTAAGACTGGATAGGAAGGGTGACTGCAAAAGAGATGTTTGAGAGATGCTGCTTAGAAAAAGCCGGAGAGGATAACTGTGGGTGAAGCAGAGAAAGACTTTCTTTGTATACTTCATCTTTCAGAGAGAACAAGATGAGGCTGAAATCATGTTAGAAACAGACCATGTTCTACTTTACACATTATAAAGCAGAACAGATCACCTGCTTATTCCTCCTACAGTCTGTCTCCATCCTTAAGGTGTCCGTATATCATCTAATACAGCTCCGTATTTCAAGCCTCTCGCTGCACTGGTCAGTATATTTCCATACCGAGGACATATTCTGATGGTTTTATGGCTGAGGGGACATTTTTCAAAAAACATATTGACTCCAAGCAGGGGGGAACGTGCTGAGATCGATGTCTGGATTTTCATACAATATGCATGCGTTATGCCAAAAGACACTGTGAGGAACAGTACCAGGCCATTTTTCAAGCCAACATATATTGACCATGACTACCATCTGCTGTAACGTCAGACAGGAAAACGACTTTCATAGATCTCTGTTACTGATGCGGCACGCTTCGATAGCTGAACAAAGTGTGAGACATGTGTGGAAACCGGTATGTTCATCTGTCATAATTTCAGTCACATTACAACTCTGAACAAAGGCGGAGACAAGCACAGAGGGACATACGGGAGTTCAGATTAATGCAGAGACATCAGAGACAGAGACAAAGAAAAGAAGACACTGTCCAGGAAGCATTCATATCACAAAAAGTTGTACATTTTTTCCATTTAGAAGCCAGAGCACTTCTTTCTGCCGATTATCTAGAGCTAGAGTGAAGGTGGACAAAGGTCGGAGCACCACTGGTTGATTAACAAAGACCAGATAATTGCTGAAAGTCAGTGCAGGTTTATTAAACCGGCCAAACAAAAATCTTTGCAACAGTAAAACGAGTTATCAGCCAGGATTCTGGAATAAACAAAAAATGTGCCATGGGATGAGCAGACATCATGTCAAGCTGTTGTCCATTACCTCATTTTAAACAGGCAATGCTTGCTTTTTCTATCATAATGATCTTTCTGTTGTTTTCTTTTGTGCTGCAGTCCAAATATTGCTGCCAAATGGGGAAGCATGCTGCTTTCACACCCCTTTTATTTCACATGGCTCCTTTCCTAAAACAGGTATAATAAGCAGGTATGAAAATGACCTTAAATTCAGGGTGTTTTTATCAAGTGATCAGAAAAGTTTGGCTTGCGCAGCCACAAAAACTGAGTTATGACTTGTCCGCTCTGTCCGATCTCCCAGGTTGTTGTTGTCAATAATTGACTGACATGAGTAATTGTCTGCCGGTTTCCCCATCCACCAGAAAAATCATCTTCCGTGCTTGAGTACTTTGCATTTACTTCAAACTGCCGCTATCCTCAGTAAACACATCACTAAAGTCTATTGAATTCAAAGCGCAAACTTTCTGAGTGTGATGGTATTCAATGGACAACAGATGCTTACAACACATGGTGTTCCAACAGATTTTGGCATAGAGTCCATACAGACTTAATTCTGAGTAGCACAATCATTTTTTTCTCTGACCCCCCTCTCAAAAGAATGATTAAACTTTTTTTTATATATCCTCACATCTTCTGCGTTCTCCTTTCCAAACTATATGATATGAGAGGAAGAAATGTACATTGAAGGGCAAAAAGCTCATTTGGGAGCAAAGTGAGGGGATGCTGAAAATGTGCATTGTAAGCTTGTTGCTACTGGTGTGTCAGCCTGTTTTAAACTTGTTTGGGAGCGCTTTTCTGATGAGGAGCCGCAATGAAACATTCCCCCAGGGCATTACCAGCCTGTTTCTACATAGGGAGGGGGGGGGAAAAGATGATGTGAACGCACAAACGAAGGGCTTAAGATACCAACAATGAGCCACTAAAACCTCAGTTGAAGGCTGGTTGGCAGTCTCTCAGTTATTTCCTGTCATCTTTCTAATAAAGTCATGAAATGCCCCCAAAATAAAAAGATTACAGTTCTAAAGCATGGCTAGTCACACGAAAGCTTTTCACTAAAACACAATGCCAAGTGGCATTTAGTTTCCTTTTTAATAAGCAAGGAATATTCCTGCAGCTGATCCTGGAGAGTTGGAGCTTTTCTATTAGATGGGATTGTTTAAAAGTGGAATGAGACATTTGCTTTATTCTAACATCACTGTAAAGGAGCAAGACAAAGAAAATGTCCAGGCAACACATCATACTCCTTCGTTTGATCAGACACCGCACACACACACCAAAGAAACACTTGCTGCAACTCCATCAATGGTATGGATTACACTACAGATTGCATTCCCAATCACCACGTTGTCTATTTATCATCATTTAGGCTCGCTCTGGGGTTAATAGGGTTAAAGGGTGGGTGCTGGTTCCCCCTTAAAAAGCCCTCACGTTCTCTCTAGTTAAGGCAGGCGTCAGTAATAAGAGGAGTAAATAAATACAAATGATCCAGTTAAGGAGAAAAATGACACACGTTTCACTCAGGCTGCTTTTTAAAAGGGGACCTGAGTGACCCCTTGCAGCGAAACCCATCAGCATGGATAAGAGATTGAAAGGTAAAGAGGAAGGGGCAGCGAGAGAGACGGACAGGTTTGAAAAATAACCAAAAACAAGTGAGGGATAAAATCTCCAAAGGGGGTGGGGGGGTTTGCGGGAGCAAGAGTGGACAACAACAAACGGGGAGGGGGCAAAAAGAGATTTAAATTAAGACAGAAAATACGATTTCTACATTAAGTGAGCACTGAGGGAGACAAAGAAGGATGAGCAGGAGAGCAAAAGGCAGGTTAGTGAGTGTTTGCTCTGACTCTGTATTCAATCTCCCAAACACACGCTAAAACATGGCTTGTTTAACCCTCCAGTTGACTGGTGATAAAATATGTATCAGAGATCAGATGGGAAAACATTATTTCAGATGTTAATGCTCATAGTTAACTTTCTTTAATTTTTTTACTTCTTTTAGACTTTATGAAAAAAGCCAGATATGATTTACACTGTGTAATCAGTGGAAAGGCCTTTCATTGACATCACAGCAATCAAACAAGTCATATACTTAACCCTGTCTTGACCTTAATGACTTTATGTTGCTGATAATTGTCTTGCTAGAGAATCTAACACTGACCAAGGCCAAGGGTTTCGAAAGACAGCCTGATTAATCTTCATGCAGCTGTTCTTCCCAAGGATCTTCCAGGAGTTTAATGTGACTACAAATAATGGCTTTAACCTCAACACAACATGTCACCATGAACTTTCTTGTTCATGGTAAGATGTCGAAAAAATCTACTGATCAAAGAGAAATTCTTTGCAAAGATTTCAACACTTGCCAGGACATTGAATTAGAAGTTTCATACGGATGAAAAATAAACACAGAAAGGCAAGATGCGAGTGCACTTCCAAGCCATTTTCAATCCAGTGAGGTCGGTAAATATGCCACTAAACAGTGTGTGTGTGTGCACTGTGTCTGTGTGTGCGCCCACACAGGTCGCCTGTATTGGGTGCGCCTTTTTACAGTTAGGACGGCAAAGCTCTTAAGACCAAAAGTGGAGCTTTTAAAGCAGATATTGACTTCTGTCTCTTCAGCTGACCACCGTCGTGTCCTTGTGCCCAGGTTGCCTAGCTACAGAGCTGTGGTTCACCCTCACCTGACAGTGGGGTCAGTACCCTGCTCAGTCTGATCGACTCCCGTACGGCACACATTCTTGTGATTATCTCTCTCAAGATATTTATTCCTGTTGTTAAACATCATTAAAACAACACCACATCCATTTTTGATTCATTTCCATGAAAAAGAAAAGCCTCTAGGGGCTTTCAGGAGGTGGATTTTGTATGAAACTACATCTTGGAAACAATCTCAATCTGTTTAGCTGACTTCCACTGTATCACACCTACTAACAAAACTTTCCCCAAGTACTAATCATTTGGGTTTTTTTTTCTAATTTGGTGCAAAACATGTGAATTTAAGTAAATAAAAAAGGAAAATGATTGTCTGTGAATGTTGCTGAGAAAAGGATGAGTGGAATCTTCTCCCACATATCATGGAAGAGACAGACTGTCAGGCATGGTCTCTTGACCACGGCAGTAAAGCAAAGCAGCGCTCGGAAAAAAAAACAATCCATTAACATTCAACAAGTTTTGCTCCACTCCTCCTCATTCCACCTTTGTGCTTGTGTGTGTGTGTGTATGTGTGTGTGTGGGGAGAGGAAGCAAGAAGCATGGCTGCTGGTATTGTCAACTGAGAAAGCGGTGAAAAAAAAGAAGAAAAAATGAGACAAAGAGGGTGAGTATACAGCCTTAGGAAACAGAGGAGGGACGATTGTGGCAGTGTGAAGGATAAAACGGAAAAGTATGGCTTATGTGCAAAGACACACACATTAACATAAAAACAAAGAAAATACCTGGTCTTTCCTTATCTTTGACAAGTACCACCGTGACAGAAAAATACTTTGGGAGCGCAAGTTATGGAGACTTTGAAGGGGAAATGGTAGTCTTAGCCTCTTTAGTAGTACAAGGTCATGTCATACCCACCTATTCACCAATATGTGATGTCACCGTTCCATCTTAATTCAGCAGGGACCCGGGTCAAACCGAGAGCGAGCAGCTTTAACAAAGAGGTTTGAAGCCCCGCCAAAGGTTAGCCCTGACAGGAGGCTTAGGTCTACGCAGGATTCTTCATTCCATCTTTCTCCTAATCGCACATCTAACATTTTCCTCCGTGCCTGTCAGGCTTACGCTTCAAACTAAAGCCACATTCGGTCACATTATGCACATGCTCACACACTACAATGCAGATATCCGCGTGTGCAGAATCACACACATGTAGCACAGTAAAGGTCACGCATTCAGAGCAAGACGGTGTGATAATGCATCAGACCCCGATAAACAACTAGTGGCAGCATATAAATCAGAAAATAAATCCGCCTCTGCTGGCGAGAGGGGGGTCTTATCTGCAATCAGCATCCTCGGAAAAGTGAATATGGGCTTGTGATGCCATGTGTACAGTATGTGTCTAAAATACTTTATCTGTTACATGTAGAGCATATTTACTTCTAAGTTGGGGAAATGTTTACCCAATGGATTTTCTCCAGCTCTTTGAAAGTACATACATACCCCGCACTTTATGATTTATAGTGATTTGAAGCGCAATGGGAGTCTGTTTTCAGTTTTCATGTTTAGTCACACCCAGCTCAGAAAGTCAAATATTAGGGGAGGTTATTTAAAAGTTCAATTTAATCACCAAAAATTGCTTCCATCATCATCGCAAGTCCTCTGAAATGCTTTAGATATGCACAAATATGACTCCATATAGTTTTCTTGTGATTGTGTGCCTGTGTGTGAGTGGACGTAATGAGGGCATGGTGATGCAGAAGCATTCCGGCACGAACAGCTCCATCATTTTTAGAAAAAATGGGAATAGCGCAGGACAACAGCAGGGAACAGGTGGATCACACAAAACAACTGTACCCCATGCTGCGTGCAGACACCTTACCATTCCCGAGTGCCCGCCCCTCTCACACTTTCATTTATTTCTTTCAGCATCGCCACTGAGAGTGATCACTGTGGGGCAGGGGAACAAATGGAACAGATGTGCCACGGCTACCCGCCGAAGAATATCCGGTAATGAACAAATCACTCGACTTCCAATCAGGCTTCATAGCAAATTAATTGTGTTCTGTAGTGAAGCGCATCAGCCCGAAGAACAGGTGCTGTGTAGGTCAGCGACATAAATGTGCCTCTGAACTCTGACCCACCCCAGAAAACCTGACTTGTCATAAAAACCAATAATCCTTGACAGACATCCACATCTGGTCTCAAGCACATCTGGTCATCTATAATAAACTCTACCCTCATATCAGTTCCTGCAATCCCTCCACAATGACACTGACATGAGCTAAAGTGTGAAATAAAGACATTTCAAGTAAGATCTCTAACACTCTAGATCCTCAAATTAACATATCAAATGGTAATGGTCCTATCAAGAATGAATAAAGCACCAGCTCTTTTTCTTTTTTACCCCTTTTATCTCAAGGGGATATTTTCAGCTCGGAGGAAATCAAAAGCCTCTGTGAGACAAGAAATATTTCTTCTTATTACTCAACAGAGACCGATAACATCTTATCTCTGTAGGGTCTCTGTCATAAGCGCTTTGAGGAAACACACACAATGTGCACACAGACGCTCCTCATCGTAGGAGAGGATACAAACAGGCCATTATGCATGAACTCGTGCACATAAACAAGGATGGGCCAAACACCAACCGTTAAATCCAATTAACCCTTTGCTCTGATCCCCTCCATGCATCCCTGCTCCCGTCTAGTAACGCCAGACCTTCCCGCCATTTCATTAGTGTGTGTGTGCGTGAGAAGAACCCTCCGCTGCATGTCCACTAGTCTAATCCAGTCACAACCCTGCTAATGCACCTCATATAATCAAATCCACCAATCGCTGGATTCTGTGCACAAAAACCCGTGTCACATGACTAACCACACATGAGCTCAACGCTGGCTGGGAGTTAGCGCTGTCATTTTGCACTAATGTTATTCCGCTGTATCTTTTTTCTCTCCTTTAATATAATTTGGGAGTCTAAGCTCTGGCTTCTACCAGTCTAGTACTAAGCCCCTGGTGGGCTAGGCTAATCAGTTTCCAGCATTTCTGAGGGAGACAATGATCCCGTTGTTAGCGCTGGCTAATGACAAGCTAACACAATTAGCCTAGCCTCCCTGGAGGTGAGCTCAGAGCCAGGGCCCATTCTTGCCCCACCTCCTGTGGGCTCCTCATCCACTTTCTCTACATTACTATGGAGCCTAATGGCCTCATATTAAAAAGACAGATGGAACATGAATGGGAAGGGAGTTTGAGACTTCTTGAGTTACATTTATGTCTTGGATATAAGCGACATCCGTGACAGCTCGGATGTTCAACAGTACCTCCCAACTCTTATGAGTTATCAATAGAGAACAAACAAGCTAAAATGCGCACACTGACTAAAGCATCAGTCTTCATTTTTCCTTAGTCTCCTCTGTCTTCGTTGGGGAATTATTCCCCTTTTTTCATAGATACCAAATGAATCCTACTTATAATAAATTTAACATCAAATTAGAACAAGTCCTCTTAACTATCATCGGCATGCGATCGGTCTTATCAGTGAACCGCATCATCAACAACGGTTAATGGGCGGCACTAATGTGGTTCTGATTGAAAGATGGAGGCTGGAATGTGGCAAACATAATTCAATAGCATACTCATTGGTCCATCAGGATGTATTACCCTTAGTGAATGCTATGATGCACCAGATCACAAAAAAAAAATACATACCAAGCATGACAAAAAGACTTTTCATAAGTTAATGCACTTTTTTTTAAATTCCAGAGTGTGGTTTCCATGTTCTTTTGATCAAATATCCCTTTATTCTCCAAACATCTATAGAGTTCATTTAACAATTGAGTAGAAAATCATCTTACCACAGCATTTCTATTTGAAAATGCCCTAATTCAAAGTTTTTTCTCAGTCTTCCAGACATAATCTCGACATCAATTACCAGATAATCTTTCAGAAAGTGGGGAGTTCAAGAAGGAAGCTTGATATCTATTACAGCTTTCCCCTGTTTGGTAGTTATCAATTAGGTTCATTTTCAGATCATCACTCAGCTTAGAGGAGCTCATGGTTGCTGAAAGCTACCACAGGAAACATTTAGATGGAGGAGTGTCAGCAGCACTCTCACAAAGTTTCTTTTTTTTTTTTTTAAAGGCTGACAGAGTATGAACTTACTTGAATTTTGCATTCACTTGATCTGCTGCTTTATGGTAGTTCTCAGTGGTGACCTTGTAGAATTGAGAGCTCTGTAGAGAGAAATGGAGATGGGTCAGTGAGTGACATAGATGCCTAAGAGTGATTAACAGCCAACACTACAAAAAATGTGACTGAAACTTTTAAACCAAAGGAAACATTTCAGCAGGATGATTTTTCATGCAGCCATGAGAAAAATTGCAGCAGCTCTGCTTCATCTCTGAACCATCAAATGGAAATGAAAACAAGCATATCTATAACTAGGTTTACTGATCACAACATACGTCACAAGTGGAGTAAATATCAGATTTGTTCAACAAAATCTTATTACTATGTTGTGCACATACAGAAATAAGTGTTTTAGTTGTACACAAAGGTGCAGCACTCAGAAACAAAATCCCGATAGGCGGGTGTAGGCTGCACAGGAGTGTGGTTTAGATCTGCGTGTTGTCTGCCGATGCTGGGTTTTCTCCAGTTTCTCTTTCAGCTTCAAATGTGCACATTAGGTTAAATGGAGATTTGATAGCCGTGTGACGGCCATTTTCAAGGTATAACACCAAAAAAAGACATTTTTTAATTTAGACGTACACAAAAGTCCTGCTTTCAATATAACATTTTACCTTTTTTTTAGTTAAAGTGCTTGGACTCCTCAAGCAAGAGTGACTACACACACCAATCTTTTTTTTTTTTTTGGAACAATCTTAAACCTTGATTTCTTACTGTGTGGGTTGTGCTCTTGTGTGTGTGTGTGTGTGTGTGTGTGTGTGTGTGTGTGTGAATTATGAGTGCTTGCCCTTATCCTCTCACAAAAGACTTCTGTAATAACAGAGAGCAATCCTGTAAGGCCACCGGGTCGCTAGTCAACAATGTACAGACCAGTGGTCAGAATCCCCCAGTGACCTGTAGCAAATGAACCCATAGCAGGACCACTCAACCTAAATTACCTCCTCAAACACAGCCATATAACCTTGCTCCTGGACCATTTATACAAGCCCAGGAAGATCTTTCTTGTCAGCTCCCAGTGGCTGTTATGCACATTTATGATCACGTTGAGAGAAGTTGTAAAGTGTGAAAGATAGCACGACTTGGCGCAGCATGACATGTGATGGAGGGGGTCATGTCTGCTGATTCAAATGGAGTTTGGTGGAGGAATCCAGAACATAAAAGGAAATACTTGTTTCATATGAAAAGTAGAAACAACGTCACCTCCTACCTGCAACACCAAGAGGACTGGATAAAATATTTCAACTTTATCACATCAAAGCAAGTGTGTCTTTATGAAACTTAAGTCTGAAGGACAAAGATAGAAATGGTTTTGAGAACTTCTAATTTATGTTCTTAAGAAATCAATCGTCACAGGTAGCAGCTACAGCTTTGTGAGTTGGGGTCAGCCCTTTCTTTATTGCTTATTACAGAAAAAGCATACACACAAAGTACAATGTGAGATTCATATGAACCAGGTCTTCTGCAGAATAACTCTAAATAATACGGGGACTGTGTTAAAGAAATTCATTAATATGAATTATTCCTATTTATGTTCTTTGTAAACACTTCCATAGATAACTACAGATACTATACTAGAATATAACAAAATACATTGAAAATAAG
>JBBDHI010000025.1:15166558-15177783 GCA_037177115.1 Craterocephalus stercusmuscarum
AACTGGTCCCAGCATGCTATAGTGGGAGGAGATCACATTTGAAGCAATATTACAAACCTTTCTAGTTTAAAAACTCTGTGCTACACTACATTTATTATGGACATTCTTGTAGGGGTCATTGCCCTGCAGCATCCCAGAGGTTAGAAACCGGATTTTGAAGATTTTTACCAAAGCTTAAGGATTGTTTAAAATGATCTCCTGTCAGACTTTTCTTTTTTTTTGTAAAAAAAAAAAAAAAAAAAACTGGGGATTTTCAGAAAGCTTATTCCTGTGATGTAAAGATAAAATATAAAAATCAACAAGATGTCATCATTTGTAAGCAAAAACCTCAGTCTGATGAGCGATGAAGGACTTAATATGAGGGTTGGTTAACCAGAAAGGAAGGCAGAGGCTCAGAGAGAAGGTCAGTGTTCGAACTCAAAAGTCGTGCAATTATATCCCACAAACAAGCACAGTCTGCTCGACTATATGCTGACATAATGGCCAAAAGTTTCACAGCAGCTAACCTTTGAGTGTTAGAGTCGGGCACTCAAACAAGCATTTCACACAGTGGGAGGAAACTTGATAAGAGAAATGGGAGAAAACTGAGTAATACTGAGGGAAATATGAAGAAGTAGACACAAGGATGAAGAAGAAAAAAGACAGGGAGGACCAAGTGGATCAAAGTGTCTGGAAAATGTAAAAGAAAAAGAAAACTTGGAACAAACGCTGACAAAGGATGCATTAGTTTGAAAACTAAGAGCCAGTGTGGTAGAAGAGTTCTCTTACCCTCTTCCCACCTTCCCTCTCTCATCCTTTTTCTGTGTCGTTCTGCTCGGCTGCGTCACAGAGAAGCGGCAGAGGCAAATCTGCTCTCTGCACCCGCTCCTTTCTACAAATCAGTTTAGGCTGCGCCCAAATAAACTCAGAAGCCCTCACTTCACTGCTACCAGAGCAAAAATATGCAAAGCCACATCTGCGGGGTTCATTTATGGCCTTAAAGCCAAACGGAGGAAATATTTCCTAATCTAAACACCACAAATCCTCATATTCCTGAGCACTGTGTACACAGCAATATAGAACTGTGGAATTATTTTAATCAACTGATGTTACACTAAAGGCAGATATGCCAAACATAGTATGATGGAAAATAAAAGGGGAGTTCGGTGCCACTGTTCTGTAGTCTACATGGAACCATTTTTTTCTCTTTCCACAAGTTCCTTATAATAAATTCAATCCAAAACTTCAACATCCTCCTTGAGGACTGCAGATAAAACTGCCATGATAAATCTGTTACAACTCACTCCGGTGTATTTCCTGTATTAATGTGTGGCTGTTTCACAGCAGGATTTCATCATTTACAAAGCAAAGTGCTGTCGAGGTCTACTGTAGACTTCGCACAAAGAAAAGGAGGAGCAAAAGTCAAGTTTCAAGGTAAGTGAGTTCAGACTCTTAAGGGTTTGAGTAGTCATGTAATAATGTAATGACAGTGTTGATGGTGTGATCCCAGCTCACAGGGGTCTTCGGTTTCGCAATCTTCACTGATTCAGTAGTATAGAAGTAGCTAATACTTAAGTTCATTGAAGTAGTCATACATTTGTCATTTTAAAGAGTGAAATGGAAGTTTTGATGCCACTTCTCGCATGTACGATTCTATCCAAGGCTGTAGAGGCCATCAGGAACCATGCAGCACCAAGACCAATAAATATTGAATGATTTTCAGAAGCTATTTACTTAGCAAGAGTAATTAAGGCTAATTACATTTGCTGAGACTATTGTAACGTACTGTTAATATTTTACTGAATATTGTATCATCCTGCAAAGCACCATCCACCTGCCCCTCACAGATTTGACAATTTAACATCCAACTTGACGTTAAGGGAAATAGTGTCAGTATGGTTTGTACATCAATCAGTCAGTTTTTGTCAAATAGAAGTAAATCCCACTGCCACAAACACACACACATCGTTTCATGATTGACGGCTCATTTCGGTCCGATCATGAAAATCACAATCAGAAGCTGGCTTACAATATATTCCTGAAGACGTTTTTCTGACAACACTGAAATTAAATTGTAGGCATTATTAACACTATTTCCATTATCCACATACATGTGTTCTGTTGATATGAAGTGACTGGTCTTGTCAACCGGTTAGATGCCACAGGCCTGTACATTATCAGTCAGTAAACTACTAAAAGCTCATTCTTGAACCTGATGTTTTAGCCAGTATCTAAGATCTATTCTAATCCTTGAAAAAATTGACGGAAATCAAATAATCGCCCATTTGTGTATGATGCGAATCAGCCCACCATCGTATTGAAACAGCATTAGTTACAGTTACTTATGACGTCTCACTCTCTAAAACAATAGTCTTGCTTCTGTGCTGGTCCTATTACTGTAGATATCGCTGCATTTGACAACCTGTCAGATTTGGAGATATCAACGGGATCAAGAGTGATATTTTGAGTTTTGATGCAGTAAAAGCCAGAACTAATTCCTTCCCTTTTCTAAGAGATTTGCTGCAAGACATTGTTTAGTCTGCTGTGAACTGTTTGTTTTCAACAGCTTCAAAACTTCCAAGTTATTGTCTATACTTTGGGACAGTTGCACCTTTCAAATTATAGCTTAGTAGTCCAAATAGTGGGATTAAATAAGTATATTTGTGTTTTTCTCTGTCTCCATTTCTACTGAAAACTGACTGCACAGCATAAGCACAGGGAAAGAGGGATATTCCTGAACAACAGGTGCATGCCATCGCAGAGTCCTGTTAGTTGTTGTTTTTTTTTTTTAAGATATTGAGTTAAACATAACTGTTCCAACAGTTTACTGTACATTATTTTTTATATAAACACAAGCCTCTCTCTTTTTGAAAAGGTGATAGAATACCAGAACTACATATCGGGTGTTGAAACAGACATTTTAGCATCTCATGGGAAAAATGTGCTCCTCTTAAATTTGATGGATGCAAAAACACGTAGTTAAAAAGTCTGGTGGGAAGTAACACCAATGAATATAATCCTGATTCTAGCTTATCAAAAGTTTTTGTTGTTGTTTTGTTGGTTTCAGGATGCCCCAAAGTCCCCAAGTATCAGTGAAAGGTATGATGTTGGCTGAATGTGAGAAGGAGTTTCTAAAAAAAAGCTCCATGTACTTATTTGGAGGGATCACAGAAGGTACTGTTACCTGAATTAGCTATAACAATTAAGTTAATTACTTAGTGTTTTACAATATATAGTGTTTTAATAAAAAAGTATGTTGTGTTTTATTCACTCTTGAAGCTATCCAATATTCTACTGCCTTTCCAGGAAGATGTTGCTGAACAGACAAAAGACAAACCAACAAAAATCCACACTAAAACACAATATTAATAGTAGCCAAAATGCAAAAGTACACAATCACTGAAAAAAATAATGATTGCTTATTTACTCTTCCATGTTCAGTAAAGTCTGCCAGGAAGAAAACACAGCTTATGCAAACCACATCCAAAAACTGGCTGGTAAGTCACTATAATTTCAGTTAACTGCAAAGAGGGTGTAATTTGCACTTATTCCTGAGAAATGGACATCAATAACAAATGCAGGAAGCAGTTATATAAAAAAAGAAAAATAGCCAGAAAGAAGGAAAAAAAAGGGGGGTGGGCGGGGGGGGATCAATAAGCAAACAATTTCTCAAGGCTGTTCATTTTTTCTCTCATCCTAAATAGGCCTCAAAAACGAATCGCTAGGTTAGTGCTGCCTTCCTCTCCATATAAAAAGGTTTTATTTTTCCTAACAGAGGTGCATTAAGTTTTGAATCAAAGTTGTTCATTCAGCAGACGCCGCTGGCGATCACAGAGGTCCATGAAAGAGGAGCAACACAATTATCCCAAATTATGACATGCACCCCTTCCACTTTAAGGATGAAAGAAAAAAAGACAGATGAAAAGAGGACAAGGTGGTAGAGAAGAGAAGAATGGGCAGGAGAAGTGTCGGGGCAAATGGATCACCCACTCTACACCCAGGATATGATCTCAGCATCGGGCCCTTCTTTCTCCAGCATGATTAATTGATCGCAAAAGACAGAGAGGGAGGTGAGAGCAGATACAGATGGAGGCAAAAATGCTGATGCACTTCGAAAGAGAGGCAAATTGGAGACAGTGGGGATAGGAACGACTGGTGCTGACCTTTTTGACTATTAATGAATAAGAAAAACGGTCACGTCTGAATGTGTCTGCAGATTCTTGTGGAAAAACCTGTTCTGGCATTAACACTAGTGTTGCAGCCTCATTCCAGCTGTTGTGACCAGGGATGGAGAAAGGGGCAAAATAATAAGAAAGGAAAACAAAGAGGATAAATGAGGCAGGATGACATCTTACTCTCCTGTTTAAGTCCTACAAGATTACAGCACCTCTTTTCCAAAATATCCTCTAACAAAAAACACACATCAGCAGGGATATAGATTCAAACTCTGCACATATAAATTAACAAATCTCAATTCTGAGTTAGATGTTAGAATTTACTTGTAAAAATACTAAATAAATAAAGTTTTGCCTCAACAAACCTTTTTGTGCAAGGACACAACAACAGACACCCGTTCTGCTTCTCAGAATGAAATTAAGTGTATTTATGGGTGTTTGTGTGCATGAGTCTAACCAGGCTTGCATCTCTTGCTCTGCTTTAGCCCTCTCTTGCTCCAAGCCTTTATACAGCTCATCAGTGATCTTCTTCTTCAGGGCTTCCTCATCCACTGGGAACGACCGGAAAAAGAGGCAAAAGCACAGACAAAGAAAGAGAGTCAAAATTAAAACCACATTAACCTAACAAAAACAGAAGCACAGGTGGGTAAAAATGTCCACACATCTGCATTAACTGAAGAATATTTTGTTGGCGTGAGCATAGTGGAGTCACGCTGGCAAATAAGGGTCATAACTAATGATTCTTTATTATTTTCTAATTTTACTTAATCTAATTACTGAGGGATTTAACACACATGACTCACAGTAAAAGAAAAACAAAAAAATAGCCCTTAAAACACCTTCTTTAATCATAAATAGCCTTACATAGACATTTCCCATGTAAGTATGTCCAATAAAAATATATATTGTTTGACTTTAAGTGTTGACCTGAAAGCTAAATAGTTTAGAAACTGAGGTGGAATCCCCCGGTTGACTTCACAAGGAACACCCCTCATGTTGCCAAAACACACACATGCACATCTCCTCTATCATAAAATCACAGCATGATGCCATCCTGCCTGCATATACCGTATTCATGTCAGGGCCGACATACGCGTATGACTCCATGTCCTCGGCGGTCTATCTTGGCAGGTAATTAAGCATGAAAGTAAAGATGCCAGCCGGAGACCGAGCCAAAACGTGCTCTGAAGGCAGAAGCGGCGTTCGCTGCGACACTGCAGCGATAGGGGGGGGGGGGGGAGTTAGGAAGTGTTTGAGAACATCAAGATTACGCTCCCTCTGCATTAGTTTGATGGGATAATCCCTATTGTCAGAGTCTATTATTACCTGGTAACATGTGGTAACAGCAGGCCACAAAAACCCTGCTACACTTTAATCAGATTAACGCAAAGGGAAAATCGGAGCGCTGTCAACACGCAAAGTTATTCTCATTTTATCCGCAAATAAAAAATCCTGAAGCAAAACTGCCATTTATTTACAGCTTCCACGCATGAAATTATCACATCCTTGCATCTGTTTTCCTCTAACATTAGTCACGGCAAATTTTGTTAGCATACCTAAAGGCAAACCTGTGTTAACAAAACCTTATTTTTCTTTTCATTAGGATCTTAAAGAAGCCCCTCACATTTAAAAGCCACTCCATGCCCATGTTTTTTATTGATCTGACAAAAAATGACACCACCAGTGTCCACTTTAATATTGAATGTTAAATAATGTCTTTAAAACTAAATTATAGCTGTTTTTGTTTCCAATGAACAACTAATATTAACACCCGACTATTTAGCTCAGTTGAGAGAATTGATAATCATTAGGTGGTAAAATGTCTGAGGAAGCACTAGAGCAAACAGGTGATGATTGACAGATTACTTTTTTTTTTAACTAGAGTACATCCTCAGAGACATAGGCTGCTGTCACCTACTGTCCAGACCGAGCAAATAATATCCATCATGTTTGACTGCAGTCAGAAGTACCATTGATCTCACTGCAGAGGAGAGTCTAATTACAACTCTGTTAGGAGAGAAACAACAACCTGTCGCTTTTAACACCTGGAATACAGCCATCCATCAAGACACAAGTGAACAGCTACATAGAAATACATTACAATAATATAATAAAAACTTCTGACAACAATAATAATATTGTGTCATTTTAATATCTGGTAAAATGCATGTGAAATTACCCAATGACAAATGAATCAGTACTTATATATGTTTATATACATCACAAAATGTATCAACTATTATTGGCTAATACAAAATTGACTGACCAATCACTTTTGTCTCTGTGTCCTCAACTCTCAGCTTTAGTCTGTTCGCACAGCTCATTAGCACAAAAACGTCACAGGAATATTGTGCTTATGAAGGGGTTTCTGGCCATTTTTCATAGCTTTCTAAAAACATTTTTCCTTCTAAAAACAAACAACAAAAACAAAGCTGAAAAGCTCCATAGCAGAGACTGCCTCATCTCTCCACAGGAACAGTATCACTGTACACTTTACAGAGCAAGACTATGGGAGAATGACCAGGAAAAAGCCACTGCTTATATACGCTTGCCAAAAGGCATGTGGCAGACTTTCCCAAATGTATAGGAGAAGGTCCTCTGGACAAATGAGACTAAAACTTAACTTTACAGCCACTAAAGGAAATGATGTGTCTGCATGAACCAAACACCTCTCGTCACCCCCATAGAGAAACATGGTGGTGGCACCATCATAATGTGGTCAGAATTTCAGGAATGATGTGGTATTAATACTGGAAAATTCTTGTCTTCAGTCTTCTTCCAGAAACTTCAGACTTGGACAGAGGACAATGACACCGAGCTGCTCAAAGCAACACTTTGCATAATATGCAAAAGTACTGACTTTAGAGAGGTTGGGTCATTTTACATCCTGAAGTAGTCTGTTTTTTGTGTCACCAGCCACTGCTCTGACATTTCACAATGCAATACTAAAGTCCAAGGGGCTCAAAGCAGATGAATAAATATTCTGGCCATATTCCTATTAACTCAACTTTGAAGCTAATAACAAAAAATAAATGAAAAAAGAGACTGTGGAAAACCAATAAGATAATTTAGAAAAGGCTATAGTTATTGTTCTTGGCATTGACAAACCTTAAACGAGCTATACCCGATATCACGTTCGGCTAGTTTAGTTAGCGATAGCGGCTAGTTTTTTAGCTTTGGCGTGACGCTCTCTCGGCCAACGGGGTTAACTTTAATAACTTCCTGATTCCAAGGGGAACGCTCTTACTGGCTGATTGGAATCCGTACGTTCCGAAAGTTAACCCCATTGGCAGAGAAAGAGCGTCACGCCAAAGCTAAAAAAAAAAAATAGCTCTGGGCTTTTCTGCCCATAAATACAACAAAATAAACAGACTACCCCTCAGGTTCTTCCACTAAACTCTAAACCATCAAAAATCACTGTTAAACTTAAACAAAGTCGATGATACTCTTTGATGTATCAATACTCCCTAATCTTAATTCACTACTTTTCGCATAAAATCATAAAAACACAGGTTACATTTTATCTTTAAAGCGGCTCTATGCAAGATAATCATAGTGATAAAGCTGCTTGGAAGTAATTACTTTGCTTGACTGACCTGTTCTGATGAAAAAGCCGACATGCACTCCTCTATTGGGTCTCCCGATACCCAAAACGGCGCTTGCAGTTTTGCCCATTGATGCTCACGTTTGTTTTGGTATCTCGTGATACATGAGACTACCGGTCGTAAATCCGTTTGGACAGATATGCATGTTTCATCTGCGATTCGTTTTTTGCTTCGATAGTTCGATAATTACTTTTACTACATGCATTTTAAGCTATGGAGACTCACAGTCGCCTATTCAAAACAACCGTCTTGCCTCTTGTTTACAACATTCTTCTTCGTCTGTCACCTATTTTCGCTATGGAGCTCCCTCTACAGCTTTGGGGTGCGTACTGCATGGTATACGTACCCAGAGTTGCATCGATCTTCTTTAAATTGTGTTATTCGTAATCGTAACTTTAAAAGTGAGGTATTCTTGGGAATAGATACAGCCACTAGTAGACAATAAAAAAGTAACATTTTCAAAGTCCTCCAAGTCCAGGCAAGTTAAAGCAACCCCTCATTTCCTCTCCAGCTTTGCATAGAGAGGCTTCAGATTGCTGGCGGGCCCACAGGGTCAGCCAGAGAACAGGTTCTGATATGATAAACACTGTCTGAGGTCCTTGAGGGAGGCTGGTTAGGGTCAGAGACAATTCCAGATTGACAGAGACCGTGTCAATCCTGAGTAGGACATGTAAATGTTAAAAAGATTAAAAACTCATCATCTTTTTAGACGAGTCTCCCTTCTTCCCTTTTCCACCAATCACTACACCCTTTGGAGAAACCCATTGAGGAGACGGCGAGGCAGTGGAGCACAGGCTATTGGTAGTGGAGATAATAGACGAAGGCAAATTGCATTTCTCATCAGAAGTTTCATTAACCCCAGGACCTGCATGGAGGGCATAATCTGTAACATTACCACTTCCTCACGTTTCTACCTAGTCGAGTCACCACACACCTTCCTCGACGTACAAATAAGAAAGAGAGGAAAGGGAAAAAAGCTGCAAAAGCAAGATTCCAGATCCGATTATCTGATTTTCTCTATATTTACAGTTTCACTTGTTAAATCTGTGTCATGTTACAAACATATGGACTGAAATGGCTGTTTTCACAAAACAAGGAAAGTTTCAAAAGGAGAGAGAGAGCTATTTCACAAGTTTCACATTTATGCATCCACACTTCTCCCACAATTTTCCTTTGTCTCGCTCATCTTCCCATTCTTTCTGCTGCTCCTGGGAGACATCTTTAAGCAGGCTATTAGTCCAGAACAGTGTGTGGGCACTGGCATATGAATATTTATAGCACATTGGAGAAGGTGTAGGAGGTTCAACCTTGACTATGGTGTAATCAGCACGCATACTGACTCAGGCCGTGATTTAGAGACAGCCAACCTGCTGAGAGCCTCACTCGATACTCAACTCTCGTGGACACACATAATCAATGTCTGCCTCATTAAGGTCGTACCCTTTGAGAATTGGGCTGAACTTTGCAACATTTTTAACGAGATTCACATTCACATTCATCGCACCTTTTTCCTTTTTTTTTTATCATCATCATTCTTTAAAAAAAAGCATGCTGGAGCATGATCAATTGGACAAGTCGACTTTTTCCCTACTTTTATGCTCCTTTGTGGGCTCGGCACCTCGCTGAGCTGTAAGGTGACCTCGCAAGTGTAGCCAAGATGATGGTTGTATGACAAATATCAGGGACAAAGGCCTGGCAGGAGTTGTGGTTGAATGACAAACTGACTGTGTACGCAGCAACATCCAGCCGATGAAGACAAAGTCACGGTGCAGTGCACTGCAGATGCGTTCAAGGGGACTACTTCTACTGACCCGAAACAGCTTTTCTCCTGATTTTAACTTAGCAAAAATAAAGAAAGACACCTGTGATGTCCTTTAACAGAAGCACATAGCTGAGCACTAAAAGACAAACTTTGTTTGTGCTTTCTAACAAGAAAGATGCTAAGTACTCCAAAAAATGATTGAGACACTGAGAATTTTATCTTTTAATCTAAAAACTAATTAGCAGAAACAATGGAGCAAAAACTTTACTCAACATGAGGAGGAATGAAGCCATTCTGACAGCGGAGCCCCGAGCCATGCTCAGCCTACTTGAGTTTATTTTGTTGAACATATGTGAACAAATTCTATTAACCCTTTTCTCACGGTCACCACCTTATTCTGGGAAAATATCCTGAGTTTAGACTGGCATCACTCCAGGCTTTTGATGCCAATCTCCTGGGCCACCTGGTAAGCCGTATGGCATCCTGTGTGTTTGACACAATCACCACATCATTGTGTGCGCCTCTTTATAACTAATCAGTGTGATAAGGTGCTGTGGAGATGTCCAACCATGCTCAACAACTCAAACACACATTTAATTTCACATCATGTCATGGAAGCCTTGTTGCAAAGTGAAAAATTCAAGACACTGAACAGGCACGTTCAACACCCCCAGCTCTTAATGAGGCCTGGAGGTTTGTTGTGGGAAACTGTGGAGGTGTCATTATAATCGCTGCAGCCAGTGTGGCGTGGCATAAGTTGGCCTTTTTTAATTACCTTACTGACTGAGCACAGTCAAGGATAGAGGAGCCTGCCCACATCACCGATGCCAGCCTACAAAGATTCTACGCCCACAGTCCGTTCTGCACCGTGTAATGACCAGGTAACATTCAAATGTCCTCTGACTGGTCTGCAACAAAGTGAGGGGCAGGTTCTCCTGCTAACAAGACAAAAAGGCTAAAACTTTACTTTGAGTAGGGAGGAAGTAAGCAGTCAAAGGGTTTGTTTGTGTGGTTAAGTGGGAAAAGATGATTTGCAAAGTAGTTTCATCTTTTTTTTTATTACATTGACGCCAAAGAAAAAAGTGGGAAGCCGATACCGGCATTTTATTTTTGCCAAAATAGAATGCAACTTCATTAATTTTAAGTTTATTCAAAGTCCAAAAAATGCCCAAAATATACACTAACCCTCTTATTAGAAGCAAACTTTATATTAGTGCTCATAAAAGAGAAAGCAAAAAAAATAATAAAAGAGAAGAGAAGACATAAAGTCTCAGCTCATTATTGTTTATTGTGAACGACCATTTTCACATTGTATAAAAGCAGACCATCCAAATGTCCCAGAAGTTTGAATAAATCCAGAAATTTAAATAGTTGTGGCTTGTTTATATACATATATCCTGTTATCATAATAGCATGTGCCCCAAAGTGACAAGGCAGAACGAGAGGCTACTGATTACAGCATTAATTTATAAACGTTATTCCAAGACTGAATTAATCATTTCATTAACAGTTAAGGGATGGTCATGAATCATAATATAACCGAAGCTACAGCAAGCCCCCTTTTTTTTGTTTAAATGAAGACTAATTACCATCTCCATGAAAAGTTGGGTGAGAAAACGCATGAGGTAGCTTACAGTAAACACCCACACAATAAAAATAATTAAAATTTCCATGTAAAAATAAACTCTTGGGCAGTTATAACCT
>JBBDHI010000025.1:15191873-15215453 GCA_037177115.1 Craterocephalus stercusmuscarum
TTCTCTTCTCTTCTCTTCTCTTCTCTTCTCTTCTCTTCTCTTCTCTTCTCTTCTCTTCTCTTCTCTTCTCTTCCTCTCTTTCCATTTAAAAAAAAAAATCACGAGAGGCTTCATATTCCTCATTATGCTGACAGGACTGGTCCCTAATGATGTTAACCAGCTTCTCTCTGTCATCCCAGCCCAATGGTAATGAGATAATCCCCACCCACCCACCACCCACACACAGAGACACACACAAACAAACAAACACACACACACAGACAAATGTAGTGATTTAGATATACAGTCTTACATTCATACATATAATCCTGCACAGGCACAAGTGAGAGGTGTGCATGGGACATGGGAAGCCTTGCACGCTCTGGGAATGATGTAAAGCACAAGCAGGCTGATTATGAAGTGCATTAACTCTTCTACTCTCTAATGCGGCTCATTTGCATCAACACACACTTGAACCCGTGCCCCTGGCCCGCAGTCGTCTTCCCTCCTGCTAACCACTCCCAGCTAGCCTGCCCTGACCATGCAAATATTTTTAGCGGCGCTATCATCTGGCCATTAGTGCCCCTCGAAATACACACTGATCCACATCAACACACAGATACGGATTGGTACGTTTAATTTAATGACATGAAGATGAATTAATTTCAAAGGCGCCACTGTTCCTGCGTAGAGGCAGCGTGAATTTAGATGAGTACATTTAGATACAGAGCACATAGCCAAACACTGTCACTTTTTGGCAAAGAAAAAACATATTGTGTTTGTTTGACACATCGTGGTTTGATATGTTTGCTGTTAAATGTTTCAATAAAAAAAATGTAATTGTTTAGTTGGCAGGAAACAATGATGGGTTTCCCTGAGGTTGTTTCCAAGAAGAAAAAGGAGAGCTCTCCTAAAGGTTGTTGTTAATCTTACCTGGGAGGTTTGGTGGATTGCTTTCATTTCCTGCTGAAATGTTCCTGGTATAATTGACTAAAACTAAAAATGCTTTTTCTTTCCGTGCAAGTAGAACGCTAGTATGTCCTGTCACAAAGATTTCACGCAGAATCAAAACCCTAAGACTTGAGATCTATAGCGAAGGTTGACATGCTCTCGGCTGGTTTTTGTGCTGTGCAGGTGACGGCTGTGAAGTCCTTGGAGGGGCCTTTGCTGCAGGTGGAAGGGCTAGGGGACCTGCGCCTGGAGCTCAAAACCAAGAAACTCAACATGCACCTTGTGCTTATAGATGAGCTGCACAGACATCTTTACATCAAGTCCACAAGTCGCCTCGGGCACAAGAACAAGGACAAAAATGCTGCTCGCGGTCCAGGGTAGGTCGATTTAACTGCTGTTACAGGTTTCCTTTCAACCTCAGCTTTTTTTGAAAGTTTAAATTACTATTATGCATATAAAAAAATCCATAGATTGCATAGATCCATCGTATCGTTATTTTAACAGGAAAAACTTTTTTTGACCGTACCAGCCTGGCTTTATTATTATAGGTTATTCCTCCACAATCTCCACTAAGTAAAACTTGACAATTTCATACTGAATGGAAAGTGTGACCCTCAATATAAAAAACCACGACACTTTGTGCAACTCATCGCTCTTCTTCATGCGAACGCAATGTGATGTGAAGCTCTGAACAACTCGGATGAAAAACATCTCAAATTTCCTCAGAGCGTATTAGCTGGCATACAATCAAAGTCACGACAGAGACTGCTTTAATGTTGTAGGTATCAGGGAACGAACCATGAATGCACCGCGACTGTTTGTAGCCACCAAGAGGAAGACAACATCTCTGGTTCCTATGTGATGACTGTGATGTTATAAAATGATGAAGCAGATTTGGCAGCCAGTGCGAGATTAACTGTGACCTGAGGGCCAGCTTCTCGGTTTGATGATGTGGCTGTGTAAGTTATTACTGATAATGCGGCCCAGAGGCTTTTCACACACTGTTGTTGCATTAGTCTTCCATCAAAGGTATTCGGCTAAAGTGTTGTTTGCGACTTTCCATGTGTGTGTGTGTGTGTGTGTGTGTGTGTGTGAGTGTGTGAGTGTGTGGGCAATAATTATGGCGGCAGTGGGCTGGTGAGGCAAAATGATTTATTACTAAGGGTCAGGTAGTGACAGGTCCTGGCCTTCCTGTATTGGGCTTCTTCTAACAACACACCAGCCTCCATACAGCCCACTCACTTAGCAGGCACACTGTGTTTATACCGCCCAACTCAAAGCACCTGGATTGCTTCCACCACAAGTTTGATAAATGACTCATTGGAAAGCAGAACCATTCCCTCCAACCAGAGATGCAAGGCGTAGGGTCATAACAATAGATTATGTTTATTAGGCAAGTTCAGATCCATGTTTGCATTTCTTTTGGTTCTTTCTAAACTTAAAGCAGCTATTACTCAAGAGTTATTCTTTTAAACCTCTTCTATTTGTTTTGTTTTTTTGGGGCATGTTCCTATGTGAGATTAAGTTATTGCTTTTCTTTATGCAGATCTGCAACCAAAGATGCATCTCCGATGCCTGTGTTGGAGGTCAGCAGCCTGTCCACCCCACGCAAGTTCCTGGATTCGTCCCAGTTCAGCACACCTGGATCAGGCAGCGGTATAGAAGTTAGATCACATTAGTAATATGTGACTATAAAGGGTATAGAAGTAAAATCTTGGGTGGAAATTTTATTAAATACCCTATTAGTTGTGCACATTAGAACTACAGAAATAAGTAGAAGTGTTGGTTCCATTAGAAAGCTGTAGATTTTAGCATGCGGTTGTGTTTTCACCCTTCTGATATTCTCAGTGATAGGAAGTCATTAGCATCACTCTGGCGTGCTCCCATTTGCATGTCATTAAGGGTGTGCAAATTACCCATCTCTCTTGCACGTACACTGGAAGCACACAGAAACTGCTGATCCAGATTCCTCTGCTAAGGACTAAATGCATTATGAATGCCTTGTTGCACATACACAAACTTTTACACAGGCAAACACCCACGTTTCTTCCCTGGCACTATATGTCATAGCATCTTCAACTATGATCATAATATACATCTCCCTTGCTAACATTATAATCATCATGCCCCCCCCCCTAGGTAGACCATTAGTCACCCAGTGTCTCTGCCTTCGCAGCAGGGAGGCTGCATTTATTATGCTCAAACCGATAACCAGCCCTTTCACACAGGCTGATGATACAGACGCAGACTGTGTTCGGAAATGTGCGAATTCTCTCTCGGTTGTAGGGGCGTCGAGTCAGCGCCGCATCTCTCCCAGGCAAAGCGCAGAGGAGGGCAAACAAGGAGATAATGAAAAAAAGTTAATCCAGCAATAACTGTGTGTTCCCTGTGTGTTTCCAAGGTTTTATATTAAACCTGACACTTTTTTTTCCCTCCGCCACCCACTCTTGGCATTCTAAGTTAACAACTCAACGGGTTTTAGCTGTGTGGAAACCCGGCAGCTGTACACCATACTGTTGATAGCAATTAGCATCCAGCAAGGCTTCCATTAAGCATTTATTATGCTCTCTGTATTTCTGTATTTGCTCCTTTCTCTTTTGTGTTTAGCTCTCTTTATGCAGTTTTTCTGATTCTGACATCTTTTTTTCTTTTTTCATCTGTATGTTTTACCTAACATCTTGTTATTTATTCATCTTAGCCCATCAGCATGCTTCTGCACGCCCTGACCTCAGACACATAAACACACACACATGTATAAATTACCTTTAATACTCGATAAATATCTGTTCGCTTCTCCCACACCGGAGACCTAAAAGTAAAAACTCGACCGCATTATGCAAAGAGAACTCCCGCAATTAGCCACCGCCAGGCGCTAAGTGCCTGTATACCGTCATGTTAACAACCGCGGTCACGACACGGCAACCGGCTTCCATCCGAGGCCTGGCTTGCCATTTTGTCTAATAGCATTAGAGCACCTCATTTGTAGATAGTAATTGTCAGAATTATTACGCAAACTGCAGTTGGAATGGGTGAAAAGAGGAAATACACCCCAAGTCCATTAACTTGCCATAAACATTAACTTTCCTAACATGCTTTGATGGGGAATTTGGAGGCTCCATCTAATGGAAATTAGAGCTTCACTCGATACTGCCATTCTCAATTTAGCCACTAATGTGACGAAGTCAGCTGTTGAGAGCGTGGGGGTGGGTTTTGGGGTGCAGGTGTGTGAACCTAAGAGACACAGACAAGATGTTAGTGCCCTAAAAGCAACAAATTTATTTGGTTAATGCTACTTTATTAAACAGGGGAAGATAAAGGCACAAATATTTCTGTTTAAGAAATGATTAGATTTGTGGATAATTACTTCACTGGCAGTGAACAAACCTGCCTGTGTTGTTTCTTTAGTGCGGGAGCTGCAGCAGGACATCCGGGAACTGAACCAAGCAGATCTTTCTGAGGTGGATCCAGAAGAGAACAGCGCCGAGTTCATGGGCATCCTTATCAGGGTACATACAGGAGTACACACAATCTAAAAAAAAACACCTAATTCATGTTACTTTCTCGTGTCTCTTTGATGCTTTCGCTCTAAGCGAAACATTATCCACTTCATCCTCTCAGGCTCTGGCCAAATTAAAGAAACTTCCAGAGACCATCAAAGCCATCATGGAGCGACTGGAGCCTGAGCTGAAGCAGATTGTCAAGAGGTCTACCACTCAGATAGCAGACCACGCTTACCAGAGGGGGGAGAACCTCGCTCTGGAGAGCCAGCCAAGGTACGTCAAGTCAGGATGACACGATGTTACATTATCATTAAAACGAGGAGGATTTGAAGGTAAAAAACTGAGTGAACTGGAGTAAAATACGAATAAAATGGGGAAGCAGGCACAGTAAACAGCCACAAAGGAGAGTATGAGCAGCTCTGTGAGTAAAGATGAAAGTTAGCCTTTTAATGAAATCATAATTTGCCTGATAGGAGCAATAGTGGCATTTGCATATATATATTGAAGAAGATCATTGTAGACAGCTACCTTAATAAAGCTGCCACTTGTATTCCTGCTAGTATTTTATCTGTGTAAGAGTTTTATTAATCTGCCGTCGACATTGATGGTCTTCCCATTAGACTCAATTTCCCAGGTTTGTTGGACAAAAGATGTTGACTTTCCATCTTTTGTCACTCGTGGTAAAAACGAGCGGCGTGTCTCTCCCTTCAGAGTCATCGGAAAGCACCCGAGCTGACTGCCGCATCCATATCAACACATCGCACGCAGTGTGTCTTTAAGGCATATTTACAGCTGACAGTAAAAGGAGCTGACAACATGTTTTAAATGCGGTCCCACCGTTTTCTCAGTCAGACAGCCAACCAGGTGTGAAACTGGGTTGGGAGACACACCTGCCTCCAGACCATGAAAACAGATACTCTGCTGCTTTAAACATAGACACGTCATGGTTAAACAAACCCCGGACCCACACAAACTGTTTCCCACCTGCCTTATAGGACTGCCGCATTTTCAAAGCGGTCACGTCGGCCGCTGCAGACGTGCGCGTACAGTCTGCAGAAGCACAGGTCTCAGTCCGCTGATCCTGAACCATTTAAGAGGAACGTCTTGTTTTCTGTCAGGGATCCTCACTCCAGCCCTCGCCTGTGTTGTTTCTTCTGTTGCCTGCTGCATCTCATCTGACCTCGCCGTAATAGGCGGCCGTGTAGCTCGTCCTCGCTCCCGCTCCACGCTGATTGTTTTAAATTTGCCTGCTCATGTATATGTGTGTGAGCGCTTAAGACTTGGAGGTTTGCGCGCGTGTGCTTGTATTCGGATGCATACTCTGCCGGCTCTCCCTATGTTCACTTCAATTTAAAGTCATTGCTTGTTGCTATGGAAACTCCCATCCAATGTACCACTTGTGGGGAACAATGGTCTTGAATATTGCACACTATATTTTATAGCTCTGCAGACCAGCGGGCAACACTTAAGCACTTTATGGCTTAAGCAGCAGTGTGCGGCTTGGTCTTGGAGGTTTATGTTCTCATTGGCTTCATCAGCGGTCCGACCCCCGTCTTCATCATCCTCTCACAAAGATGCTCCACTCAGATTCCCACTCCATGCACCACTGATTTGTGATCTCGCATTAGACTTGAATTTATATTCTTCCGGTCCAATAAAATGAGATATTTCTGTCTTCGTTGGCTTTGTTAAATGAAATGCATAAAATCTAATCTGAATCATTTTTATTGATCATTGATGTAAAATTAGGAAAAGGATGAATGGGCAAAAAAAACATGAACCAACCAAGGTATATTAAAGCCAGTATGAACCAAGAAGATGGATTGATCAGATCTTTTTTGCACTTCTCTACCTTTTCAGCACACTGGTCATTGCAAAACATCAGAAAAGGAAATCTATGCGTCTGTGTTTCTGATCCGGCGATCTTTGATCGACAGGCTCGGATTATCTGCTCTGGATGCTGCTGTTGTCCAGCTAAACTGAACCACACATATTGCTGGCCAGTTACGCAGAAACCGGGTGCTCCCTGCTGTTTCCCTTGACTGTTCACCAGCCACGTGTGTCAGCTTCGATCCTGAGGGGAAATGAGACGTGAGGTCTCAAAGAACAGACGATATGGATTAGGATGGCCTCCACTGGGAGATAATGAGGAAGCCTGGGCTGTCTACGCTTTGTCTGCCTGTAGGTGTAATGTTAGGGGGTGAGGTGGAAAAAGTGCTAAGGTGCTGAAAAAGGTGGCGAGAGATGCAAGTTTTGCGTTTCTTCATTCAAGCTATGATTTTCTTTTTCTCAGGGTTAATGTTTACATTCTGAGTATTCTATTGATCCTTTTCCTTGTCAGCCCTTATTAATTCTTGCTCGTCTTACATCCACTGAGTTATAGATCACTGTGTTTTGTGCCTCCCTTCTGTCCATTAATAACATTTACTTGCTGCTGCTATGAGTAAAGTGACAGACAACCAACCAAAATGCCCCCTAGCAGAACATCCATCTTACTGTAGCTCCACGTTATCTTTCTGCTTTCTCATAGGAAACACCGGCTACTTACTGAGACTTAGAACCTGTTGGGTTTAGTTGTAGCATGTAAACTGGTGGGTTCAGATATTTGACATAATAAAAGCAGATTTTTGCTGTTAGAAGATCTGTAAAGGTGTAGATTTACCTTAGAAGGCGGGATCCAAGGTTCAGGCTGTGAGCAGATTCCTCTGAGACAGACCAGCAGCACACAGCAGCAGGGTGGGAGATATAAGCTGAGACAGTGCACACTGAGAGGCATACCAAACTGGCTGCCAGGGTGTCAATAGAATTGTTCCAAGTGTGTGTTAGAAGTCCTCAACCCTCTCTGGGATGCTCAATCAAAAGTGTTGGAGGAACAGAGCGAGGATGATGTGGGACTTTTTTCTGAATCTGCTTGCTAACCAATTGGAAGGCATGGTGCTTGAGCAGATCAGGGTGGTGATGATAGATGTAGCGATCACAGCTAGTGTTACTGTCAGATAGAAAGAGCGTATGAATTTGTTCCTGTGCATCGCCATCACAGAGGTGCTGCACAACCAGCAGCCATGAAGCAGAGCTTATAGCGGGGGGGGGGCAGAGTCAAGTTTGAAAACAAAGATGACAGAGCAGTTATCTTTCCACCTGTCCAAAAAGGGAATTCAAAGGAGATGACAGACTTGTCCTAAAGGCTGAGAATATTGCGGATCAATTCCAGTCCAGTGAGAGATTAACCAGAGGTTCTGGGACTCGATGTGATGATTATTTGGTGTCACAAAATGCAAAACAAGTGTTATATGTGGGAAGCTGTACACTACAAACTGAACATGTGTACACACTGAGCCCATTGAACCTAAATTGAACCTAATTGAAGTGAAATAATCCAGAAATATTGCCAGATAATATTTCCCACAAGCCTATAAACTCCTACCAACTGAATAAAACCAAGTGAAATGGCAAGCAAAAGATCAGTGAAACAGGAATTATTTGTTCGCCAAAGTAGAACCACGATGGCGACGCAATCATAGGCACACTAAAAACTATATCGTACTCCACTAATGCAACCCGTGTTCCCTCTCTCTGTAAAAAGCTCTGTCCTTGTGCAGAGAGCAGGTATAGTTTCTGAGCATTAGTGCAGACGATGCAGCTGTGCAGAGTGGAGCACTCAGATCAAGTGGAAGGTCACTTTACTTTTGGCTTCACTCTTCTTCATCTCGAGCCATTTACGAGTAATGAGGGTGACTATTTGTTTGAGTCGGTGTTGGGCACTTCACTACTTCCCTGCAGCCAACCCAGGTGCTGCTTTATCACTGCAGGTGAAGCAACAAAGAGCAACATTCAACAATAAACAGGAAGCAGGAAAAATGTGGATGGGGATGTGAAAAGTGCACATTAATTAATTTTGGGCCTCTTTTTTTGTTATGGGGTTTTCTGATTATGTAAAAAACAGTTTAACAGTTAAATGAGACTACAGATAAAATATCCTTCTGGTGCTGGTGAAGATATGAAGGGAAATTTAAGGCGGAGCAGAAGCTGGAGATACAGAATAATTTCTGTACAATATGATACTGTACTTGTCATATAGCAGCTCTGGGGCTGTGTTATTATAGCACCCAGAAGTTAGAGAAACATAGAACCAGCGGATCAGTCTGTTATCACTGGGAGCTGACTTTAACTGCGACACCATGTAGAGCTTATAAACTTTTTATGGTTATTGTTAGCGACTTGAAAAAGAGAATCTGCTGATTCCCACAGAGGTTAATGCTTGTTCTCTCCTTTTCTTACACATGCATAAAGATCTAAGGTCAGGGGATTCACCAGAGGAGTGGTTTATTTTCCTACACAGCTGAGTATGTTTTCTTTCCGCTCCCCCCCCCTCCCTCCATTTCTGCCCTCTCTGTCTCCCTCTGCAGGCTGCTGTTGGAACTTTTGGAGCTCTTGTTTGAGAAGTTCAAGGCCGTGGCCCAGGCTCACAGCGTCGTGTTGGCCCACATGCAACGGATCGCAGCGCAGGTTCCAGGCGGCACCCACGAGGAGGAGATCAAGCTGTACGAGCAGGCAGACGTATCTGCAAAGATCCAGACAGTGCTTCAGGTTAGTTTTAGGCAACAAGGAAGGAAGAAATCCACTAAAAGCAAGTATTAAAAAGTTAACGGTTGGTGTCTTAGTCTCACTTGGACATGCATGAGTCAGAACAGATTGAACTGCATAGTAGAGTGGAGTATGAAATGGTAATAATGGAGTTCTGCTTTCTATTTAAGAACCTATGGCATAAAAATAAGACACTGTGCAAGTCTGTTAAGTTTCTTTTGTCTTTATGGATTATTTCCTCACTCGCTCTCAGAGTAAATGAATCTAAAGAAGTGTCAGTGTGATGGAGGGCTTTTAATCTTTCAACAACAAGTAGCAGGAGACAAAGACAGGGGAGGCTTGATCGCTTGGATTAATAGTTGTTTCCTTAATTGCTGTGTGTTTATAGTGAGTTCTTGATCCTTGCTCTTGTCTGATTGGCTGTGGGAGAGGAGCAGATGTTGAGGTGACCCAGCGGTGACTCTCAGAGGAGAATCCGTGACAGTTGTTGTTCTCAGAGTGATTGGGAGGATGCGCGCTCTGCTTATTAAACCAAAGAAACCGATTTCCCTTCGATGCTCCTCATCTAAAAGTTATTTAATTGTATTTTAATTTATTGCTGGAGGGAAATTAGTTATAAAAACACTTTATTTTTCTGTGATTGATGTTCTAAATTGAGTTTGACTTGTACTGTGCGCACACTTGGATGTACATCATATTAAGCATACTTTTGTTTTTTTTGCTTTAATGCTAGGTCAGTAAGGCCCAGCATGAAACCAGCTCGCTTTTTGCATGTTTTGATTGTTGCCATGGCAATGGATAACACAGGCTATTTTTTACCGATCACACAAAAGGGAAAACGAATAAAATGACAGAATGTGGTTGCCCAGTTAAATTGAAAGGCCAGCTATTTCCAGCTCGAGAAATAGCTGGAGCCGTTCCCGGACGGCAAGCGCGAACACACAAATACAAAACTGTACTTATGCGTGTGCGTCTTTGTGTACAGGCGCGTACTGTAATGGCTGTCCTGTTGCAGATGGCACAAAGCCATTCCCCGACATGCGGCCGTTGCCAGCACGCGGTGGCCAGGGGCTCCGCTCTCCCCCCGCTCTGTGATGTGAGATAATGTAATCTCTTGATTAGAATCCTCATTATGTGAAATGAGGTTTTCTTACTCAGTCACTTGTGTTATTATTTCCTGACCGATTATGTCAATATGAGGGGCCTTCATCCATTCCTCCCTCTTCTTTCCATTTCTCTCATCTCCCGCTCGCTCATCCGTCTTCCTCTCCCACACTTCATTTCCATCTCCCTCGCTCATTCCTGCCTCGGCATCGTTCCCGCCGCCTCCGTATCACACTTCTGCTACTTCCTAATACCTGGTGCATGCTCCTTTTGGTCCTTGTAATTTCTTTTATAATCTCATTATCTGCCTTTCTTTTTCAATCTCAACGATCCCACACTCCCTTTTACCCCCTTCATTTAGCCCACTCTCTTTTACAGAGTCCCATATCAGCAATAAGAGAAATTAAATTCCTACAGCTCCCACCGAAGCTCGGTTAAATTTGATTGGCTACTGAGCCAGCTCTAATCTCAAAATCTTAAAACCCACCAGCAGACATGAGCCTACAGCAGCAGCCCAACCTCGGTTGGGTTATTTACAGTGAGTTCCTTTTTATGTGTCTCTCTCGAGATTATTTTTCCTCAGTTTTGCATAATTACTTTTTACTACTTTATGTGATTAATGTAAAATATGTAATTTAAAAGTGATCGCTCCGTAATTGTGTGGAGACTTTAATGACTCGGAAAAATGCCCTCCTTGAGGGAAGGAACGACTTGGAAACTTGTTAGCTCAGTTCACTTCCACTCACACTTTATTATTTACGCTTTAATAGGTTTATTATGATGTGTAGGCCAAAAGGCCATTAGTGGACAATGAGCAGACTGGTTTTAACGGTTTAGGAGATGTTTTTGGTACACTTTGGTCCAAATAAAGTGTTAAAATTAGATAATGTAGTAGAAATATGTACATAGAGGTGTCAAAACTGGCTGAATCCCCCCCAAACCCTTCCAGGTAAATAATTTGAATGCCTGCCCGGCTTGTTCCCTTTATTGCAGTTCACATATCTGACATCCAGTGAACCCTGTTGATAGGTGTTATTTTTCTCTCCCCCACTTTGAGAGGTGGAGAAACCAGCCCTGACCTTTCCACATGACATGCCAGTAGACTGATGCAAGAGCTGACAGAAACATAGGGTGCACCCAGTTACACGGCCCTGGCAGAGAAACGCCGTTTATCCGTGTGTGACTGGAGGCCCAGTAGGCTCAGAGATGGGAGCGGGTAAACAAGTCTTTGAAAGTCAAGATTCATGTAATGGTTCTAATCCCGGTTCAGAGATGTTCAAAGTGCTCCTGGTGGTCCTTCCTTCCAGCGCGGATGTATCGATTCAAAGCCTAAAAAAATGGCTGATAATCAGCGCTGTTGATGCAGGAAGGAGCGTTTTAATGCTGCTTCACAATTCTTCAAGTGACTCTCTGCGGAATATGCGCAAGCATGTTTATCGATTATTTACACCAGCGGTGAATTTGCATATCTAAGCACATTCCCCCGCTGCTCTGTGTTTACCCACGAATGTATTTTATTCCTTTTTTTCATTAAAAGAGAACCTGTTGTTCAAAGCAGTCCGGTTTACCCAAAAAATCTGAGGCTGGAAATGTGTTTCCATAAACCCGAGGTCAGAAACAGGCCGCAGCATCACTTCAAGGCAGCGATGCCACTATTTTAATTGGAGGATCTTACTGGGGATAAAAGACACAAATTTTCTTTAAATTGCGTAAGAAGCTACAATACACTGACAGATAATTGGATCTTACGACAGTTCATAAAAGATCACAGTTCACACCCTCACACATGCACTCGTAACTACGAGTTTTACTGTCTATATTTGGCTTCAGGTGTCTGTTGCTCCTCTTGTCCTTCACCTCGTCTTACTGTTTTGTCTGAGACCGGAGAGTGTGTTAATTAGCTTGCCATTTGTGCATCCTGCAAGGATTTGTGGCCACGCGACGGCTTGCCACGAACAATGTCTGCTCCGAGTGTGTGACCGGAGTACAAATCACTCTTTTAATGAGTGGCTTACTATTTGCAGACAGGGGGGGGGGGCTTTGAAAGCGCTTCAAGAAATATGGATAGATAGTGATTATCTGGCTTCTGAAAGAAGGATCCTCGAATGAAACTTGCGATGTTTATTAGCATTTTCCACCAGCGCTTGTGATAAGAATGCAGCTAGTGAGGACAGAGTTATTTTGATGTTGGCTTTAATTAAAGATTAAAGTTGTTTAGATGCCTGTGCTTTTCTTAATTCTTCTTTCAGGCCTTTCTCGAGGTTTTAGGTGCTTGAAACATGTTGCTTTCATATATTTCTCTCGCGTTGTCTCCCACTCTCATGCGTCTCAGCTTTCCTGCTTTTTCGAGGCTGTTTTGATCAAAGACGAGGCAGTTGATTAATCCAACTCTGCTTCATAAATAAATCACTTTATTGACTTAGATTAACCAAGAACAAAAGGGTGTGTTATGTTTGTGTCAAAGTATATATAAATATACAAGTGGCTGCAGTGCTGTATTGGCTCATCAGTAGATAAAAATGGAGGGGACTGAAGGAGGAGAGAGAAGCCAGAAGACAATAAACCCCTTTTAATTAAATATGAAGCGCAGACATCGCCGCATACTTCTCTAGCCTGACGTTTTAATCAATGTGTCATATTTGTTTTTGCCCTCAAAAGCACTGTCATATTTACATGGGAAGCCTAAGAACTGCCTCTTTACATCGACTTTTATTAAAGGCGCTGCAGACTCGATCAAACGTTGCTGTACGTTTTTTTTAGGAGCTTATTCAAGTTCGGTCTTTTTCCAAAGGGTTGATAACATCTGTTACTTTCCTTTAAATATATATTAAATATTAAAGCTCTTGTTCTGATGGTTCTTGCATCACAAAAGATGTTTGGGTGTACTGCAGCGAGTGCGCAGCCACTTCCTGCTTGTCTCGGTCAGCGAGATAGCCTTGAGAAGATTGACCGCATGCGGCCGGCTCCAGGTGGGAACCCCCACTGTTAAGCAGGAGTTGAGTGCTGAGAGAGCGGTTGCGGCTGAGGCTCTGTCAGAACTCGTGAAGGTTATTGAAGTTTCTGGAGCACAATCAATACAGGATGTATACAGAACCCCTGTCTTTGACGGCCAAGGACACTTTGGGCTTTAAACTTCAAGCCGGCAGCGAGGGATCGCTGTCAATATGTTTTGTGACAAGATGCTTGCCAAGGGATTTCGGTGGGAAAACAGACGGTTTCAATAAAGCCCTGAGAACAGAAGAAAGTTGCGATTGTTTTCTCGGCTGCTTTTTAGGAGGGAATTAAAAAAAAAAGGGAGGATGAAAACAAGAAAAGGGAAAATGAAGCGATATTTATGCCTTTAATTTTTTCAGACAAAAGGCCGCTGAGTTTACCCAGTGTCAAGTGCTCACCTGCAGCACTTTGAGCAACGTTCTCCTAATTGCAATGATTCTTTGGCTGTTTGGGCCCTAATGGACAGAATGGAGGATGAGTATACTCTTCCTCTGAACATAAAGGGCGGCGTGGAGACGTCTGAGTGATGAAGGAATCGACGGCGTGCTGCTAATGAATCACAAACAGCCTTCCATTAAGCTTTCCTTCTTTTTAATTTAACTTAGCACTCAACCCAATGGACTAATGCAAGTTTGGGATGAGACCCAAGCCACTAGTGTGTCGAGGGAGTTTGGTTGAATAGTTGTGGTGGAAATGATTGTCTTTGTTAGAGGAGCCCTGTAGAGCGATGTGTTTTACATCTGTGCCCAGTCATACAGACCGACACACACTTTTGAACTCTTGTACTTAGTCTTATAATGTGCTGTCAAGTTTTAGCCCGGGTCCCACATAATTACACACTTCTTCTTTTCATCCGCTGCTCTCTGAATTTTAATACGCCTCGAATCCAAACACTTGTTTTTGCCCTTCCGCCGTTTTTTGTAAACTCTGTGAACTTTTGGCTGACGTTCATGTGAAAACCATCTGAATCAATTATGCAAGCATGAAAACTTATCAGTTCAAGTAATTTCATTTTCAATCGCACAGTTTTTTCTGATATAAATGTCTCAACACAGACACGAGTTTATTTTATCTGCTGCTTCCTGCATCCTGGGAGACGGAGAAAGTCCTATATTTGCGTGAAGTCCATGAATTCCCCCTTCGTGCTCGCCAACACGTGCACTGCTCGTGTCAGACCTTATCAATGCTCCAGGGTTTCACTAAATTAGAACAGGCAACCATTTGGAACTGGGCTGAGGAGCCAAGTGCTGATTAATATTGTGGACCATTGGATTTGTTTACTTGCGCATCGGTGGGGTTTTGCTTTGCTGTGATGCTCAGGGTGCACTCACTGAGGCTACTCTTTGTTTTGGCTACCAAAATCAAACAGCTGATCAGTGCAGAACTGGCTAAAAAGGACCTTTTTATCCTTTTGCATAACTTGAGTCCTCACTTTTGCCATTCTGTGCTCATCGTATCTGTAATGTGTCTAAACTGCCCGGCTTGCTGTGTGTGTCTTCTCTGTATTCTATTCGTGCTTCTCATTCTGTGCTGAAATGAATCAAATCAGTATTTTCCAAGTCTCACCTTATTGCTTGTTCTTCTTTGCTCTTTATTTGTCAGCCGTGTGAATTGCTGCCACCTTCCAGTATATTCCTGCCATGTTTAAATGCACCTTAGATGAAATGTGGACAAAAGGATTCCCCTTTATTGGATTCGGTCCTGGCAGAGCACATTGCGCTGTGAGTGGGACGCGGGCCAAAAAAGCTATCCCCACCTGTAAGATGTAGAAACCTTAGACATTTAATAGATTATTTGCACCATAATAGGAATTTTGCGGTCATCCTCAAATAAGAAAGGAGTTTTGTGTAACTTTCTGCTATGGTTTGAACATTCGATGCCCGTCAATTCGGTGGTGAGACCAGAGATGTTCAAATGTTAGGAGAAAGTGATCCTTAGGGAAAGACGGAAAGCAGAACTAGAGGTAGCAAAGACTAAAATGTTGAAGTTTTAGAAGCCAAACTAAGATTGTTGCAGCATGTTCAGAGGGGGGGTAGTGAATATATATAGATAGATTGATGCTGACCAAAGAGGAGAATTCTGGATGTCGTAAAAGACGACATATAGTTAGTTGTTGTGAGTGAAATGACTTGGTTTGTGGGCATTTTTGTAATCTTTCTTATATTAAGTTTCCCTGAGAAGGGAGGCTGACAACCAGATGCAACTGCCTGAAAATTGTTCCTGTAAAACTTCAGGATGGTATATTTCCGAAAATAACCGACTTTATCTCCAAATGCCATCTTAATGATTGTCATTTAAAACAAGAACTGAACTTAAACCCTCGCTTCAGCATCAAGGATTATGTGTTCTCCTTCAGAAATGGTCCTGTTTTTCTTTATAATTAGTTGGCACACTGCGCAGCAAGAACAAGTTATTATTAAATCAGTGTCATCTTGCTGGCTCGAAGCGTGAATAAAACAAATTTACACGAGATTCGCTTTGCGACAGAGTAACTTTGTTAGGACCAGTAAAGCATTTATTCTGGCAGCTTTGTAATGGAAAGAGAAATAATTGGGTAAATTTGTGGGGATGTTAACAAAAAACGTTGACATGATTTGCTCTGTAACACGGTTCTGCACTTATTGGAGGTGTTTTCGTGAAGCAGGTAAAGGATTACGCCCTTACGTCGGAACGAGTCAGAGGCCCCTAAATCAAGGCGGGGAAACCAATCATCTCTTAAAAACCCCACTTAGAGGTGTTACATTTGAAACCGCATTTACTTATTTAACTTTGTCTCTCGTCCGTTTTGTCATTCCTCTTTTCCTTTCCCTTTCCATCTCCCGTTCCTCATTAGCATTCTGTCGAGTTTTCAGCCTCCACTTATACCCTTTGCTCTCTCCATTCTCCACAACTCTTTTTTTTTCCCCCTCTGTTATCTCCTCCTCTTTCATCCTCTCTTTCGGTGTTACTTTCTGCCTCCCATCCCTCTTTGGCTCTATCTTTCTGTCCTGGCTGTCCAGTTAATTGCCTCCAAAGTTCACTCTGTCTCTGGGCTAATGCAATTTAAGAAGGGTCGGAGCCCCTTCATCAGCCCGACGCTGGCATTTCATTAAGTCGACTTGGGTGTTAGCTTGCGAGCGAGTGGGGGTTTCGCTCCATCAGCTCATCATTAGTAATTAATACGCTGATAGGATTAGCTGCAGCATCGGGCTGGTGGCAAGTGGTCACTGTGGTGTTGCCAGTTGGAGAGGGCGCGTTTGATAGGGCGTGGGTTTTTGGCTATTGATGGGTGAAGTGTATTAAAAAGTAATTATGTGTGTGATGGAAGATTGGGGTCTAGCATGTGTACTTACAAGAGCTTTTATGACCTGGTGCCACGGCCCCCAGAGTCAAATCAACTTTTTTTGGGCTGAAAGTTTATTTATTTATTTATTTTGAAAGCACCAAACATAGTATGCCTACATGTGCCAGCATGTGCATTATGTTTCGTGGCTGAAAGCGTGCTTGTGTGTGCATATTTGAAATTGATATCAATGCTCGCACATGAAGGCTTTCCCATGCATGATGGGGGTTGCTCTCTGCAGCGTTAATTACATCATTATGGGCGGGATGGATCTCCATCTGCTCAGCCATTACTCCTGTCCCATTCTGGGCTGACCCACGCCGCGCTTCAGAATTAGACACACACGGGCTAAATGGCCCCGCTAAATTATGAAGCTATTAGATATGGGAGGCTATTTTGGAACATATGTATTCACAGAGAGAGGAATGAAAGGCTGGGAGAGAAAGGGAGGGGGGGGGGGACGTAGACGGAACATGGGTGAAAAAATAGAAATGTGAGAAATGAGAGATGAGGCCGAAAGATGTTGAAAAATGAGCGCGAATGAAAGCAAGCGTGTGGATGTGCAGATAGAATGATGGAGGAGAGGAAGTGAACTTTCTGTGTCTGGCCAGAGTTTCAGGGTGCCTGTTCCCGACTATTGTTGGAAGTTGATAAGATTTTCATGAAGCGTGATAAGATGTTGATGGATGTCTCCATGGATCATGCAGACAAATCAGGGAGGGATTTTAACGCCGATCATCAGAAGCACCTCGTCATGTCGGCAGCTTTTTTTTTTTTTTTTAGGGAAAGAGGAGAGGTGATAAATGTGATCTGGGAATAATAGATGCCAGACTATTTCATGTGCTCTTTGTTTTTATTTGTTTCCCTTAATTATTTTCTCTTTTTGTAGCTTGATTTGATGAATTGACTCACTTAGATCAAATAAAACCTCTGCACGTTTATCTCTTTCACTGGTAGGAGTTTGTGCATTTCTCTCTTTCAAGCCTAATTTCCTAACTATCTTTCATACAGCTGTCGTTTTTAGACTGATAATTTTCCTTTTCCAAAACATGAGTGCCAGTCCGTGTTTTACAATTTAAGCTCTTAAATTGTTATAAAATTACGAAATGAACCACTCAGAAACTTTGGGCTTGGCATTTGCTTGAAAAGACTGAGACTAAATGTACCCCCTGCTTTATAGCCTCTGACGGTGCGCTCTGTTTCCTTTAGGTCTTGCTTATGGAGTATCTGGACGTGAAGAACAGCCGGAGCGCCACAGAGCCGTCAGCTCAGCTCGCCTATGCCAGCACTGGCAGCGAGTTTGCTGCTTTCTTCGCAAAGAAGAAACCACAGCGCGCTAAGCAGTCGCTCTTCAAGTAAGAATTATACTCTTCGTTCTGTTGCTGGTGGCGAACACCACCTTTTCTCCTTCGAAAACAAAATGATAAATTCTACTAAAACAAAAATTTGGCTTGGATATAAGTCAGCATATTTAAGACATTTGAGATCTGTTATACTCTGAGTATATTGTAGTGCAATGAGAAAATATACACACTATGGACACATGGAAGGCCACTGATCCATCACATCTCATCACGAGTCATGTGTTGAACTGGTCCAAGTTGTTAAAGCACACAGCAGAGAGTAATGGCCCGTTAATAAACCACTTAGAAATCACATTGTAATTCTTCCATAACAAACCGCGTCAATAAACTCCAGACTTCACACTGCTCCGTTTCTCTATGATTTCTTTGTTTTTAGCTGCTGACAAAAACAGCTGCCCCTTATATGGCCAGTGTTTCACCAGCGGTTGTATCTGCCACTGCACTTGTTGGCGGATGTTGTAATGGGGCATTTAACTTGACTGAATTCCTTGTTTTCAACCAGGAAAAAAAAAAAAAAGAAGGAATCTCAACCAGAGATCAGATTTTCTCATCAGGACACAAAGCCTTAAACCAAGTATTGCGCAGCAGATTTTTATTATTCTTTTTTTTTTATGAAGCAAACTGTAAAGCTAATAAGGAGAGATGAAATGAGAAATACCTTATTTACCCCATAGATAGATTTAATAGTGTTCAAGGTTTTTCCATTGAAAATCATGAATAATTGATAATTAATCGACAGTCTGACTGAATGACCTGTAACGCTCCGTCTTTCGGTCTGGAGCTTCTCACTGAACACACTTTTGTTTGTTTAGCAACCTTTGCAACAAGGGCTCCAGAGTGTAGTAATCCAAACCCTTAGGTGGTGGTGATAAGAAACGAGGCTGGATAACTTTGCAGAGTGATGTAACTATGCCCCGCAAACCTGAGCAACTCACTAAATGTCCTATTTTTGGATGGCTCAGTTCAAAAAGTCCAGGTTGCGTTTCTCCTGCATTAGAGGACATTTCATTTTATTTTTTTGTGTAGGGTAAATTTTGTTGATAATCGAAGATTTTGAAACAGAAACTCGACATTGCTAACACACCTGAGGAGTAGCATCTGTTTGAACCGAGACTAAAAGCTTTAGGTGGCAGGTTACTACTGTAGTGTTATAGAATTTATAAATATTTTGTGTTATGTAGATGTTTTTATTAAATGATCTTGTAATTAATTGATACAAAAACATTATTAATGAACACCCAGACCTGCCTGTTTGATAAAATATCTCTTTATTGTCTTACGTCTTCACTTCAGTGTTGTTTGTGTGAATTATACACGCTTCATGGTCACAACAAACATAATTATCTGCTCTGACAGTTCATCTCAGTTTTCTATTACTGTCTCGTGTTCACACCTTTTTGTGTCTTATAGGTTCGAATCGTCTTCCCATGCCATCAGCATGAGTGCCTACCTGAGAGAGCAGAGGCGAGAACTCTACAGCAAAAGCGGGGAATTACAAGGTGAGGAGGGGGATGGACTGAGGAACTGGGGCTCGACATGTACAGTACAACCTAATAGCTGGAATAAGACAGTGTGGATAGACAGCAAGATGAAAACGGGAGGGGAAAGAGACGACAGAGTCCGAGGGAATGAAAAGTATCGACAGTGAGACGGGGGGAGGCTGGCGAAGGAAAGCAAATTGGACAGCTTTTCAGTGTGAGGGATAATTCTGAGAAAAGAGCAGAGTGAACAGAGATTGAAGACTGAGGTCAGGTGAATGAAAAGAGACAAGGTTGGAGTTTCTGGCTAGACTAAAAGAATATAACCAGAAATCTGCGGGGTCCCTGGAAAGAAAGAGATGAAAGATGGTCACAAATTGTTTGTATAGATTCTCAATAGGTGATAAAAATTGTGTAAACCGGGGTGAATATGAGCAGCAGGAAAGAGGGTTATGAGATGAGAGTGTTTGGTTAATGTGGAGGGTGGAATGTGGAAGGATTCAAGTGGGTGTAGCGGAGATGAAGAGCAGTAATATGCTGTAAAACGAAGGAGAGGCGACTGTGGCGCAGTGAAGACAGAAAGGGCATGTGGCAGTTTGAGGAGTTTCACTTAGGAACAGAGAGGCAGGCGGCGGGAGCGAGCAGAGCCAAGCAGAGACGGAGAAAAAGATCGGCGAGATTCAGAGAACCGGGGGACTTAGCAGAATTCGCCTACAGGGAGAGGCCTTGAAAAGCTCTCAGTCACACATTCACACGCACAAAATAGCACAGCGAGCGAGTGCGCTACACAGCCGGACCCTGGAGAGTCTAAACTGTTGTGCTGCCCCTACTTCTTCTCTTTTTCCCTCTCTCTCTCTCTTTCCCTCTCCTTGTTCTTCTGTTTATGACCTTGAGGTTTCAATCAGCAGTGCCTAGCGGCGCTGCTCGCTGCCGTCTGATGCTATTTTCACCTTTTCCACACCGAACTCCTTTTCCACATTGCGCAGATTAAATCTAAAATGACTGAAATTGTCTTTATCAATAAGACCGAAGCTTGTTTAATTTGTGCCTCTCCATAAAAGTCAACGGTAAATATTTGGCAACATATTGAGGACAAATTCTGAATATTCAGAGGTTAAACACTTTCCATAATGTGGGATTTAGTGGGTTTTTTTTTTTTCAGTATTTTAATTGAAGAGCAACTATACAACAGCGGAATTAACAGGGATAGAAGACGTTACAATGCCGGCGGTGGTTCTTGTTCTTTTCTCAACAAGAAAGGCCCCCATACAGCAGCGAGTGTGTAAATATAAAAATGGAAGAGCAGCATTGATTAACTGCAGATAAAAGAAAAGCCCCACATAAAGACTCACTTTCTCCTCCTTCCATCTGTCGGGCGCCTAAGAAAGAAGGTGGAAAAACATTATTTTATTTCTTGTGACTGACTGAATGCCTCGGAGCGTTTATAAGAAGATGAGATTTCTCTGGGTTTTCATTTCACCTGTCACAATGCGTCGCGGCGGCCACAAGCCCGGGCCAGGACATGAATGGCTGAAAAGAGATTGAAGGAGTAAGAAATCATTTAGAAAGTGAAATAAGTCGACTGTGATGGAAGGAGGGGGGGGATTGATGGGGGGTGGAGGGAGGAAGGTTAAAAGTCATTGTTTTCATCAGGGTCCAGTGAAGAAGCCATTAAGAGATTTCTGAGGGAAGGAATTAGAAAAATATGAATCGAGACAGTGTGGAAAGGGACTTCTTCCTCTCTTTTTAAATTAAGCTGGCTGGTGAGGGAGGAAAAAGAGTTAGAAATGACAGATTGAGTTGATGAACACTTCTGGCTCTGGGATTACTCAATACTTAAAGATTAGTCATGTGTGTCTTTTGCTCTGCCGCTCGGTGTTTTCTGAAGTGCTTTTTTTCTTTGACAGTCTGCTTGAATTCAATGCAGTTATTAACTCAAACTCTTACTAACACAGACATGAAAAGAGAAGTTTGATTGTTCGTTTTACATCCGGCTATGCGAAATTAACGAATGCATAAAAATATGGTAATGCTAAAGATGGAATATAGAATTAAAGCTTCAGGTTTGTTGTGTTATTCCTGCACAAGTTGCTGCTGTATTTGATGAATTTGTCGGTGATGCTTCCAGGTAATACACAAAGTATTGAATTTAGAAAGCTGTCACCATTCAAAAAGCCAGATTCTTGCAGCTGTTAATCATATTCTTATGGACTTTTCTTATAAAAGCCACAAAAAGCACAAGAATAGTTGCATACTATTCAAAATCAACCACATCGATCAGTTCTTGTTCTCAAAGCCTTGTCGTCTGCAAGAGTTCAGCTCTTTTTGAGACAGGTACATGCAGATTTCCTGATGTGATAAAAAAAAAAAGCAGCTTGCAGAAAGTACCGTGGATTTTTACAAAGGGATAACAGAATTGCGAAGCTGAACAAAAAAGGTTTACAAACAAACAGACTGAATCTAGCTCAGACAAAGCAAAAAAAGTGGCATGTCCTCCAAAAATGTTCTTCAAGCTGCACGGGAACATCATCACAGACAGAGCCTAAAAGAATTCCGACTGATCAATACTGGAAGGACATATGGGGAAAAAGAGACATCACACAGCAGCAGCGCTGGGCCAAAGATCAGACAGCAGTCGTCATCACCAAAACACGGATCCAAGTGGATCTCTGATATGAAGAGCTCGACAGAACTAGCACTAGGAGTCAACATGATCCGCTTTGAGTAGCTGAGACGGCTTCATGGTAACCAGGTATGACAAATGATTGAGGCTTTCAAAACAAACACTAATCCGACCTGTTAAAAGAGAGCAGGGAGATGCAGACAGTGAGGACGATGCTTGTGGATACTACAGAGCGATAACCTTGCTCTCCACAGTCCTTTCAGGAGTCACAGCACTGAAGCTGACTCATCATGAGCAAATCGTAGAGAGGAGCCGATAACAACATTAACAGGTCAAAGATCCAGCGCAAAGTCCCAAGTGAGGTTAAAAAATGGCTCAGTGCCCCAAGGATGGATATGAGACTTCTTGGAAAAGTAATGCAAGAGAGTAACTCTTGTATAACAAAGTTATAAAGTCCCAGTTGCTCTTCTTTATGGTCCTGAAAGCTCTCTGCTGAGGTCAGGGTACAGTCCTGAATCAAAAGGAGGGATGACTTCCTGTACATGGATGACACGAGCGGCGAGACGTAATGCGATGCTGAGTCACGAGCTGCATTAACATCCAGTTGTAAAGCAAACTTGAGGCAAAGTTTGGAAATGAAACCGAATAATTTGCTTTGCACATGTTGATTCTTTGAACAGACTTTGCAGAGTTTGTTTGTTCTGCGACACTCGACAGGGAAGAGGTTTCTCCCTGGCAGGAAAACTCGGAGGAAGAAGGCAAACAGAATTACATCCTCTGACCATAGATGAAAAAAGATATTGGGAGAGGGTATTTTGAGATCTTCCTTTCATGTCAGCAAGTATCAGCCATGTTTATTTTGTCAAGGGGGAAACACTTTGATGGTCCATGTGTTCAGTCATCTGAGTAAAATCCTCACAGCATCAGAATGTTTGCTGGGAAAAGACAGGAGTAAGTAATGTTTTTGTGTAATTTAGAAAGTTTTTTTTTAATCTTCTCATCTCAGTGTAGCTTTAAACACAACATAGCTTACACATCTATTGTGAATCTGAGTGAAGATGAGTGGAATGTCATTTAGACACAGATGATCCAAACCAAAGGGCTGGATTTATCAGATTACAGAATATCACTGACAGGAGAACTACAAATGCCAAGGTTATCCCAGTAGACCTGCGGGAGGCAAAGAGGGTACAAGGCGGTCAGCCAGAGAGTAGAAAAGGCGCAGTGGTAGGAATAAGGGCAAAGCATGTCCAAGATGCACATGCTACTGGTTATTATTATTATTATTATACATTTGTGTTAAATAGCACAACAGTACTGTGTCTTATTTGTTTTAATTTGCATTTTATACTAGTTTAAACTGGAGGCAGGCCAATCTGACGCCTGGACTCTTCTAGTACTGTAGAGCCTTGCAGTTGTAATGGATGTGGTATGTAGGTTAGTGTTGTCCAGCTGAAATCATAAAAACATTTCCTGAATAGCACATTGTCTTCATGGGAAGGAATGGCTCTCGATAAGTTGTTTGTACTGTTTGGCACTGGTGGCACTTTTCAAGATGAACAAGTCACACCAGAGTTGCAGACATTAGCCTGAAAACAAGCCTGATGGTCTCTGTCCACTTTAGTCTGATAGTCACAGGAACGAAGAAAAAAAAAAAAAAAACTTAAAACGTGATTAAACT
>JBBDHI010000025.1:15423108-15433632 GCA_037177115.1 Craterocephalus stercusmuscarum
ACCATCCCAAGGTTTAATGAATCAAGCTAATATGAAAACTGAAAGAGTCCTGTTCTTTCACATCAGTTGCACCCTGAGAGGAAAATTTCCAGAAAAAAAAAAAAAAAAAAAAAAAAAAAAAAAAACATTTAGTGGCCAAAACCCTCCCACCCCCATACAACGTTGGTGTCAAATCACCCAAAACTGCTTTATTTAGTATGACGAAAGATATCAGTGTTGTCATAAAAATACAAAGGTATATTTTTATTACGATTCGTATCAAAACTCTTCTTCTCCCAAGGAACGCTATGAAATAAAGTACCCTGTGCAGATAGATACCAGTGTATGCCTAGTCTTTATTCTTGAAAAATGCACAAGTCCAATTCTTTAGCGTTTCCAGTACATCAGGTTTCAAAAATACTTTACAAACAAACCAAATGCAGAAACATTTATTCATAGTGAAAGGAGTCGTATGAACAGGCTTGAAAATAAAAAGACAAAAAGCTTTTTTTTTCCCTCAGGGTTTTTGATTTTTAAAAACTCCATCAAACCAGAACTCAGAGGAGTCAAATGAAAATTGTCCCTAAAGCGTGAGCTTAAAGAGGATGAAAAATGAAAATAATTCACTTGCTTTTTGCCCGTGAGGACGTTTCGCTACCTAAATACACAAAGTCTGAAGAAAGAAGGTTCTTTTCTTTTCTTTTTTTTTAAATAGATTCCTTTTAAATTAAATACTTTTTTTTCTATGCCTGAGTAAACAAATATCAGTATTGTACATTGGCGGGGGCTAATGGTTTCCTAAGGAAAAAAGAAAAAAAAAAAAAAAAAGCACACTTTTTTTTTTTTTAAATAAATAACCTGGGTCCATATTTATCAAGCATCTAAAAGGTAAGAAATCCATCCTACCCCACCCAAAATGTTAGGAATAAGCTTATTTGGTCCTACTTGTAGCTGTAGAAACAGGTGCTGTTTATCTGTAAGGAGTTTCCTGAAGGTGGTGAATGATGGGACCGGATCACCTGAACGACTGCTGGAGCCAAGGCACATTCATGTTTAGTCTATATGAACATCTTACTGGAAATAAATAGATGCAGTGGCTGAACAGCTAATACAGCGCCAGTAACAGGTTCCAGCTTGAACGTTGAACCTCTGAATGTAACCGATTACTCCCAGCTTTTTTTCCCACAAATCTAAGGAGAACCCCTCCACGCTGAAAGCTTCCGTAGGAGGCTCCGTGAGGACCTCGCGCCTGTCCGAGGTCAGCCCGTTTCCTCCCCGGCTCGATCCTGGGTGCGATGCTTGCTAAATACAGGCCCAGATATTTCCTAAAACTCCCTTTTTAATAATTTAACCTTTGAACATGTGGAAATTCTTCAACACAATGTAATGAATGAAGAGAACCCAGAACTCAAGAAGGTTTTGTGCACATGAAAATTATCAAAGAAAATGGAAGAAGTAAATATTTATAACAATGTTAGTGGACAGAGGCCCTTATTGTCTTTCCCTCCCTGTCTCGTTTGAAAACGCCTCGTCCCATGGACCTCTTTTCTATACAAGCCTTAGTGTTTATCGGTTTGGCTAGAAGTTTCTATGTTTATCTACAAATATATAACAAATAAAACTTGCAGGCAAAAATAGTAAAGTTTCAATAGAAACACCCTTTTTTTCCTGAAAATACAGCAGTATCTGAAATAATCCTTTCATTTTCTATCCTGTCCCAGGTTTCTGCATTAAACGTCAGGAAGCTCTTTTGCCTACAAACAGAAAAAAAAGTATCTACAAACTTTGTAAACAGACCTGCTTTTTTTCCTTCAAAAAAACAAAAAACAAAACAAAAAAAAAACATAAATAACTCAAAATATTAACAGCCGATGGAGCAGAAAGAAGTTTCGAAATGAGTGAGGGCCAAAGAGATAAATATACAACACCATTCAGTTAAAAGAGAAGCTAAAGGTTCTTTCGCAATCTTACAGACGGTCTTCAAGCCTGGAGGAGGAGCTCCTCTTCTTGATTAAAATAAGAGCAATAATAATAATTATAGAATAATAAAAACAGGTCACTTTCAATCGGAGTTCATGATCACCCCCTTGTTACCCAGAAAAACAAATGTTACCAAGGAGGGAGGGGTGAAGACAGTCCTTGTGTTGCAGCAAGGTATTTATAAGAACTCAAAAAAAAAAAAAAAAAGATCAAAGAATCCACACCAAGCCATACATTCCTCTGAATGTTTGCTGTTCTTTAGTCCAGCCCAAGCCAAGCTCACACAAGACTCCGCTCTCCGTCTAGCCCTTCATCTCTCCTCTCCAAGTGTCTATCTGTCTGAGTGGAGCTCCTCGGTGGCGGGTAGAAAAGGAGGTGCTGACGTGTGGAGCGGCAGTCGGATCAAAGGGAGGTCTCCAGGCTGTGTAGTGGGCTCCCCGGGGCTGAGGGGGTTCCTGATTTGGAGCCCTCCGGGAGGAGGTGGTTGCTGCTTTCCACAGCATTATTGTTCTGGTTTGGAGAGGGCGAGACGGGCGTGGTGGGGGCCACGGTGGTGGCGGGCGACGGCGTGGGCGAGGGGGGCGTGGGCGTGGTGTTGCGGGGGCTCGCCGAGTTGCGCTTGGTGGGGGCGTCGTCCTCGGCGTCGGTGTCGTCTATGAGGGGGATATGAGGCTCCGAGTCCTCTATCCGGAACTCGGGGTGGGTCATGAAGTTGTGGATGGACGTTCGGGACTCGGGTTTCTCCAGCCCCTCATAGAGGGAGATGGAGCTGCGGAATGCTTTCACCACCCGGATCTGGAGGGAGGGAGAAGGGACAGGGAGCGGGAGAGGCACAGCTTTAGTCACGTTGGGTAATGACACCTGATCCATGCTACCAGCCGGATAAAAACCCACGGCGCGGGTTCATTCGGTCCATTACAGGCCGGGTTTAGGGGCTTCAACACCACAAATTGGTGAGGGGGCAGATTGTCAGAATCCCGTGCATGTGAGCAGCTCGAACTATTTAATTCACAACTTCTAACTATGACTATGTTAGTGACCAAACCAGCTTTAGTTCATTTAAGAAACAGGAGCTAAAACCTGATTCCTATCGGTTTCTATCTACGCTGCTTTTTCCACTGTATGGTCATTGCGCTGGTTTCCCCCTCACATATTCCACCCTGACTCAGCGCGACGCCATAGAAAACCTCTGTGTGTGTGAACTGGAGCTTGTGCACCAGTATTACCGATCCTGAGATTAAAATCTACACGCCTGCGTGTGAATTATGTAAACCACAGTAGTGTCAGCAGCTTCTTTCTAAAGATGTCAGTACGCCTACATGTGGTGATCCTCTGCAGCGCGCTCACCTCAGGGAAGTCCCCGAAAACCCGGTTAACCATGCAGTGGAAAAAAACCAAACAAAACCAAAACAAAGCAGTGGTTGTTACTGGATGGATGAGATTAGGGCCTAATCAGCGGGGCCAAATTAAGCAAGAGGCTGAGAAAAGGTTTCAGGTTGCAATAATGATAATTTAAGACCCAGCCCGAATCCGTTACTGGTTAAAATATTGCTTGAGAGACAGAAAAGTCGAATCTTAAGCAACCTTGATATCCAACGGTGTGTTTGCAGAAAGGTGAATATAGCGATTTCATCTTATGGAAAGGACAACCGGCATCAAACCTGATGCAGTGTTTGTTTCTGGTAAGTAGATTTTCACAAAAACACTCGCTACAGGCCCGTGTTTGATTAATCAAAATGCAAATGGGGACCGAGAAAAGAGAGGACGGCTGTTCTTTATAGCAGAACATCTTCAGAGAGAGACAGGGGATGGGCCGAGAGTTTACTGTTGTTGGACATGCTTAGTGAAGAGCGAAGAGGAAGACAGCGGAGAAAAAGGAAGACAGCATTTAAAGGCAGATGAAGGAGAGAAACAGAAAGACAGAAGAAGAGAGGGGTGGTCAGTCAGAGCTTATGTTGGAGGAGTAGAGAACAAAAAGCCGTGGCAGCCAAGCATGTCTACAAGCTGGTTCAACAAGTCCAAAACAGCACAAAGAGAGAAAACTCACAAACGAGACCAGAGACTTTGAACCCATGCAGAGCGCGGTGCTACCTTGTGTTCAACAGTAGTAAACCTTTGAGTATAGCCCATGACACATTTCACAGAATCTAAAGAAGAATATGTGGGATGTCAGTGGTATTTCAGGGGGTTTTCGGATCACCGACGTGGACACATTTTGCCAACAAACAGGGAGATTGAGACACATTTAAAGAAACACCTGCAAAGGAAAGCTCAGCCCGAAAGAGTCCCACCTAAAACAGAAACAGGACAGATTCAAGACAAAGTGGGAAGCACATCAAGTCTGCTGTGAATGCGGTCGCGTGTGCAACATTTATTCCATGAAAGCCGCTTTAGTGACATCTGTAAGACATTTAGCATCCGCCGGTGGTGGGATGGTCTGTCTGCTTAGATCTGAAAGAGAAAGAGTCAGTGAGCACTCGGGCCTTGTAAGGGCAGGCCGAGGGAAACGGCCTCGGGCAACACCGCCGTCAAATGATCCGCATCTGCTCTCAACACTGACCGGCTCCATGTTTAACAACAACAAAAAAGCAGCTCACAGCTTTTTTTAGAAAAAAAAAAATGCATATAAACACACTAAAAGTGTGTCCTGGCAACTGAGGCTTATTTTTACCACTGGGTGCTATCTGAGCTGCTTCCACAGAAACCACACACACACACACACACACACACACACTTAACAGAGAAAAGCCACAGAGAGCCACAGTTGAAAAGGGTCATTATCTCACCACTGACCGACAAGATATCCACTGGCATGTGGATTGATTTCCTCACAGAAAAGCGTGGCGTGGTTGATCTCTTTTGTTTTTAGACCGTGACCATGGGCATATACTCAAAACATTTACCCGGCTAGGCACTAGAGAGCTGCGACACAGACCCATGAGTGCTACAGAGGCACAGAGCAGACTGAGGCAGCTGCACACAACCCTGCTGGACGACAATCCAGGATATTACTTTTTAGATCAAACAGAAAAATAAAACATCACCCCCCCCATGATAACAGTAACATTTTTTTTTTTTTTTAAATCTGAGACCAAAAGCAGCAGCAGAACAGAAAACATGATGACACAGAAAAAAAACACCTTGACGGGAGCAGCGACCTGGTTACAGGGTACATATATATTTATAGAAATATACAGCAGTGTTATCAAAGCAGTATGGATGATTTTGGTGTCTTTTTTTTTTTTTTGAACAGGGGGGGCGGGAGGGGGGGAGTGGGGGCACATTAGAAAAAGCATGACAGAGTCAAAGTTGAACGTTAGGTGAGAGGCGAAGAGTGGAGGAGAAAGATGTTAGAAGAAAAAGAAGAAAAAAAAAGTCTCATGCACTAAAGGAGAACACGCACTCACACCCCACAGTGGCAGAAGCGGTGTTGGCGGCAGTGGCAGTAGTGGTAGTAGAAAAGGCTACATGTGTAGGGCTAGAAACATTGGTTACATCGTGCTGTTGTTGGCTGGAGTTGGAGGCCTGCCGCCTTAGAGCCCCCTGAAAGGAAGTTCCACTCTGGAACGCACTCACTACATCCATCTGCAAAGAATCAGACAGCGTGACAGGAGAAAAGCCCAGAGGAAATAAAAACAGCACAGCCAGAGAGAGAAAAAAAAATAAGAGAAAAAAGCACCAGTAACCATAGAGAAAAAAAAAAATCACTTAGAAATTGGACTGGGGTATAGTTGGAAGAGAGGAAAAAAAAGGCAACGATTTGGTTTAAAGGCACTGATCGGAGGGAACTCCCACTCCAAAATCTGACCTCACACTCCGTCTTTTCTCTGGAGAATCCTTCCATACTTCCAGCAAGAGCCATGCCGATACTCCTGACCGTGCTTTCCATCCAATCTAATCCCCCTGCTTCTCATCAGTACCTTCAAACTAGTCGCTTTTACAGCCGATAGATTCAGACTGAGTCAGAAATAAGCACAAGAACCTGCTGTAGCCCTGAAGCAGAATGGGAAAATTAGAGAAAGCCCTTTTGTTTTCAGGGCACAAGGCGTGTTTTTTAATAAATGCAAAGAGGTCGGAACAAAACGTGAATTTAAGCTGGAAGAGCAAAAGTGAGTTAAAGCGTTTATGGCTTTTGATTCCCTGGGTGTTGGTGTTGTGTCGAGGGATCCGCGGGAAACCTGGTGGGATTTTACCTGAGTCTGGATGCGATTGAGGCCTCGGAACCAAAGGATCTGGCCTCGGCGAAGTTCCCGCTCAGCGTGGTCGATCTCGTCCATGTCCTCCAGCTCCTCCAGCTCTTCGTCTGGGATCTCCTCCTTCTGGGTGCCGTGGCCCGCCGTTTTCAGGAATTTTAAGCGGCTGGTGGGTATTGAAGAGATAATCTGGAAGACAACAGGATGTTTAGGGGCAAGAGTGACTTAAAAGCAAGTTATTCAACTTCATAGCGGCATTTAATTAAAGCATGGTGAGCGCATCGCGGACACTGAAATGTTGCCCTGTCAGGTAGTTCATGTGACACATTACATTCGACACCTCCAACCAGACAGTGAAGAAAAAAAAAAGAGCATCATTTAGTTTGATAACAGCAGCTGTGCAAAGAAACTAGCCCATCAATTACATCCTGAAAGATACATGAACACATTCAGAGCTGTTATCCTTTAAAAACATATAAATAAAAAAATAGTCTAAGACTTCAAAGTTTTAATTCCCTGCCTCTGAAGAAAGTATAAAATCATTTACTTTGCTCTGAAGTTCATCAATAATAAAAGAAGAAAACATTGGCGATGACAGCCGAACATCAGTGTTAAAGGGGCAGAAAAAGAGATTTCAAGCTGCAGCTAATGAGCTGTTTGAAGCAAGTGGAAAAACCCCAGCCTGCGTTTACAAATAAACAAACTGCAAATTGTTGAGGGAAACTCTACAGTTTCTTCGATGTGATCAGCTGTTTTACAGTCATAAAACTATAAAAGAAGTCCTGAATCCATCACAAAAGATCTGCTGCTGCTTTCTGAGGACTGTAAACATAACATCCAAATAGATCCTGGATAAAATGATGGGAATCTAACCTTTTGCACTACACAGGTTAAGAGACACCTGCACAGTTCTTAATGGCTGTTAATGGCTAAATAATAACACCAGCACTGGTTCAGAACCAACAATAAACCATAAACCGCAGTAGCAACAATAAAACCTTCAAACATCACTGGCTACACCGGTCAATTCTAAAACAACTACGTTTATTCAACACCAGCATTTTATAAACTATCAAATTCAAAAAACACTTAAAGAGTAAGTTGATCTAGCATCTCTGCACAGAAGCAGAACATATTGTACCATTAGACCTCTTCATTGTTTCTCTTAAATCCAACACAGGGGGGCAGTGTCAACCCACATTTCCAAAACTTTACAGAAGAAGCTGAAGCATACCTGTCCCCATAAAAGGGAGCCAAAGCCCAAGAAGGTGCACCACAACCACTGGTCTATGGTCAGAGCCACGCAGCTGAACGGCTTCCCTCCAAACTGCACGATGACGATCTAAAAAGGGAAACAGGTGAAGAAGAAAGAAGAGCTTTCAGTTTGATGCACAAGGTAAAGACATTATGCATGAAATCACCAGCATCCACTCTACAGGTGAGAAACAGAAGATTTTCCACCTGGACTTACCTGGATGATGAAGGTTCCAAAGACTATACTGCAGAAGATGGGGTTGTTGAACATGCCGTCAAAGACGTTCCTTTCGCCGTGGATCTTGCGAGCGTTGATCTCATTGAAAAGCTGCATCATTACGAAGGTGTTGAAGACTATGGTGTAGTGTTCAGAGGGCGGGGCGTGCAGGGGTGCGTTCCTGCCGTTGTCGATATCAAACAGTTTCTCTCCTGCAGCAAAAGCAGATGCAATTTGCAGATGTTAGAGAAAACACACACAAAAAAATCCTCACAATAACAATATCACAATAAAATGCACGTTTTGTTACGTTACCTACCCGCAAAGAGCAGCGTAAAAATGATAATTAGCTGGTACACGCCATGACCCAGGATGTTCTTCATCATGGTGCGGGAGATCAGAGGTTTGTTGCGGCCGTATGGCTTCCTTAGCAGCAGGGATTCTGTAGGGGGCTCTGTAGCCAGAGCTAGCGAAGCAAAGGTGTCCATGATAAGGTTGACCCATAACATCTGCACCGCTTTCAAGGGGGAGTCCTAACAGAGAGGGTAGAAGAAGAAAAAAAAATCAGGTTTCAAAAACATTTTGAATATTAAAAAAACAAACAAACAAGAAGACAAGACTGATGGCTGATGTGACGTTCCCAGCAGGAAGCGAGGACAGATAAGCTGGGACTAACCTGTGTGATGCAGGCTCCTGTGAATGCTACGATGACAGCCACCACGTTGACCGTTAGCTGAAACTGGAGGAACTTTGAAATGCTGTCGTAGACGTTTCGTCCCCACATGACCGCTTTGACGATGCTGGAAAAGTTGTCGTCAGTCAGGATGATGTCCGAGGCCTCCTTCGCAACATCTGTCCCAGCAATGCCCTGAAAATGAAAAAGGAAAAATTGAGGTTCAGCCTGACATTCTCATGTTTCTCTCTGACCATTATTTCCAATAATGAATGATTAATATCATTTTGGCTTTCCTAGCGGATTGTCAGGTTACCAGGATAAACTGACTGCAGCAGGACGCGGAAAGTAGAAGTGGCTTAATTATCTTTATGGTTTGACTGCTGGTCTCATTAAAAAGGGGTAAACAAAACTCACCATGGCGAAGCCAACATCAGCTTTCTTAAGGGCAGGACCATCATTTGTACCATCTCCAGTTACTGCCACTACTTGCCTCTGTTCCACTACTGTGCTATCAATAATCCCTGAAAAAGCAGAAATAAATGCTTGAAGCCGGGCATAAACGGGTTCAAGCAACAAACACTGTGGATGTCAACTTCTTTTTCATTTCTATTTACACCAGCAAACACACTACCTTTTACTAAGGTGTGCTTGTCTGTAGGGGATGAGCGAGCCAGTACTCGTAGTTTGGGCCAGATCTTATCGATGCGTTCTTGCTCGATCTGCAAACACATGAAACCATGATTCAATCCCAAATTCACATCTTTAAAGAATCACTTTATCTTCAGCATTTTTCTGTAGCCCACCTCTCCTTTTTCATTCCGTATCCTGCGATTGAACTCTTTTCCCTCCAGGCAGAGGAAGTCATCTCCGGGCTGGAGGATGCCACACTTGGTGGCGATGGCTCGGGCCGTGTTGATATTGTCCCCAGTTACCATCCTGACTGTGATGCCAGCACGCTGGCATTTTTTAATAGCATCTGGGACCTGAAGGAAACACAAGGGAGCAGATTGCTCAGAATCCCATCTTACTTTGAGCGTCAAAACTGTAGCTCAACAAAGACAAGATTTTCCATTTTAACACCAGCTTATCTGCAAAGTGCTTGTTAGGAATTATAACCTCTTGCAGTTATACAGGTCCCTCTGCATTGTTTCCACCTGACATGCTCAGCTTCCAGCACAGCTGAGCAACAAATCAACAGAAAGTCAAAAGTAAATAAGGGACAGTGAGGCATGTAGCAACCGACTGATCTTCAAGTCTCACAGTGGAGTCGCTTCCTCAAAATGACTGCTCCAGTACTGGCAAGCGATGGTGTTGAGCATTTAAAAATGGCTGACAATGCATCACTCAATCTCCTCGCTTTACTTAGAAAGCAGGGCGGCCACTAGAGGAAGCCCCATCGAGCTGCCAGCGTGGCCTTTCAGAAGAGCTCGTCATATGGTCAAATAACTTAGGATATCCCCTATCGCCGCCTTTCCAAGACTGGGTTCAGGGCGGGGAGAGAAGGGCGGGGGAAGTGGCACCAATTCTCCAGCTTCTCAAAAGGACGATGTGACATTCACACCTACATCCCCGTATTGACTGTCCTGTTGTGCAGAGATAAGATGGAACAAAGGTTCCCACTTTTTTATTTTTTAATAACATGAGAAAAAAAAAAAACAAAAGTCTCTTTTCTTGTGAACAATTGCCAACATTTCTACAGATGCCTTCCAAAAACACATGCCCTGCCTTTTCAGATAAGACCCAGCCTGATTTTTACATCATTTTCTTGTAGGGCCGTTTTATCTTTAGACGCAACTACACAGAATTTCCTTTTTTTTAAAAAAAACATAACCCGACACAAGGCAGAGGACACAGTGTAACACATTAACAGTACAACCCAGAAGCAGAGGGCCGCCTGACCTTGCAACTTGTGCAGCTAAAACAACTATGAAATGTCCAACACAAACACTGGCCAGCTGTGGGGCTCATCTTTTACACTAGATGCTGATTTCAACCCAACTCCTGAGCCATTGCTTAAAGCTCACATAAAAGCCCCCTTCTTTAAAAGCTAGCTGCAACAAGCTTGTTTTATTCAGATTTTAACAAACACACCAGCAAATAACCACTTGTCGACTATTCATCCATGTGTAATGCCCCGTTTCCACTGAGCGGGTCGGTACGGGTCGGGTCGCTATTTTGAGCGTTTCCACTGTGGAACCATCCCATTAAACCGACCCGTACCGGAC
>JBBDHI010000025.1:15466913-15479908 GCA_037177115.1 Craterocephalus stercusmuscarum
GTAGGTGAATACTGTAAAAGCAAGGGTGAGGCAGGTGGGATGCAGATGCTGCTTCTGCTGAGATGTCAGAGAAAGGTAGAGCATAGAGAGCTGTTGGTGATAGTTGAGCTGCTTGTGTGGAATCACACCAAGTCTGTTGATGAAGAAGAAAACAAAAATGCAGACAGAAGAGAAACAGTGTCCTGGACCACCTTTGAAGGTGTCCTGAGTGATCATCCGAATTGTCTTCACCTCTGTATCCACTTGTGATCTGATCTCCCAGGAGAGATGCTAATCTGAACAGTCTTTCAAGCAGGAAAAATAGATGTAACTGTTTAATTTTTAAGCTGCCATAGTAAAGGTAAAGTAATTATATATGCAACACGATGACCACTAAAAGCTCTTTTACACTACAGTATAAGCCAACACTCATTTTCATAGAGTAATTCTTGGTCTATTAAGTGATTTTGAGCATGTTTAGAGCTTTTTCTCATGGGGCCTTGAGCAATTCAGTGTCAAGAACTGAACCACTAATCGTCCAACTAGCAAATGATTATCCTATTGAGCCACAGCCTCCCCCTTAAGAAAAGAAAAACAGAAAAGTGTTGTCACTGACTGACTGCAGCCATCTCCAGCAGCATTATCAGCTACGTGACTAACAACAGTTCATGTGAAATTTGATGGCTTTGGTTTTGTGGTTTGGATAATGTCCTCTTCAGGAAGAGCCAGTGAAGGAGAACATAAAACCTCAAACCTGATGGTTGTGGAGACTGCAATTCAGGAAGTCAATTTGGTCAAGTAAAGTTTAAAAGAAGATAATGTGTGCCTGAATTAGAGAACTCACCGACAGGTTCAGCAAGGCTGCGGTTACATCTCTCTGAGGCCCAACACGTTACACTTTCCATGTTCCATTAGCTATTCAACACCTTCTTTAGATTTATGTAGAGTCAAATGACTGAGCTTTTCCATGATGTGATCGACACACATCACATGATGTGATTTCTGTTATGCAGTCTGGTTCACCTCTGCGCTAGTCTTAACACAATCATTTTCACACACTGAGCAATTCTGCCCCAACTCACCTCTTTCCTTAAGCCTTTTTACTCTTACATCACAACGTCAACCTGCAGTCTGGTGGTTAATGGAAAGTTTCCTCAGTGTTTATGTGCAATGTGAAACTCGCTGGAAGAGTTTTCCAGAGCTCTTACTGCAGAAAAAACACCCATCCCTGTGATTCATCAGTCGCTTGGAGAAAGGAGGGCATGTTTGAAAAAGCTTTTTTGGTGGACTTCCTGTTTTGATCTAATAGAGGGGAAGGCTGTGTGTGTGTGTGTGTGTGTGTGTGTGCGTTTTAATTCAGGTGGTGATTCAGTGCTACTGTGCATTTATGGAAGCCTTTTATTTCACTGGTGATGTCATAGCTACACATCATTTTGCTAATGAGTGACAAAATGGCACAAACGCTATCTGTGAATTGGCTCTCAAGCTGTCGCGGAGCTTTGCAGTTGAACCTTCATCATCGTACCTCTCTTTGGTATTTGTTAAATGTCGGCGGGTGCAGTCTATCCATTAGCCCTGTCCATGTAAAATTCCACCCAGATCTCCAGTATGTGAGAAACCATAGAAACAGACTGGCCTTTGTTTCTTGTACTCGGGAAAGTGTCCTGTGAGATGAACTGAGTAATGCTGCTTTGGCAGATGACTGTCCCACTCACACACATTTAGTGTTGAAGAAAAAAATGGGTGAAGAATAACATTCATAAAAGGTGTGACATTTAGAAGGACTGAAGATAATTTTCCATCGGCTTCGTTTTGAGAAGGTCCCTCTGCTCGTTCCAGTCAATTATGTAGCCATCACAAAACGGACGTTTGTTCAGTAAATTAAGTATGTGAAAACTCCATGAATTTCATTCTCATTCATCAAGACGTGCTGCCAGTTCTTAAACTCAGAGAGCTACACTGACATTTTTGGAAATGAGTCGATTTTCTTACCAGTAATGATTTAGATGAAAAGATTAGTACAGTACAGATCTCGCGCCCATCTTAAACTGTTAAATATTTCACCTGCTGCAAATGAACTGAGAGGAGACATTTAACAAACCTGAGAGGCTGTAGACGCCTGCAGGCAGCACCAACTTAACTCAAAACAACACTAGCACTTTTGTTTTGCACTTCCACTGCTAAAATATTTCATTCAGTGTGGTGATTTGCATGGTAATATAAGGCCGCATGCAAGCCCAAAGAGTACAATTACTCAGCTTCCACAACTGTATCACCCCCAACTTTTTATTAACAGATAAATCTGACCAGGTATGTAGTTCATTTAACATGAAAAATGAATAAAACACAGTTTTTACATACTGAATAGGACGTATACTGATATTACGTTTAGTGGAAAGTTTGAAACCCCTTACTGTCCTGGCATACAGCACAGTGTTTTCAATGGTCTTGTGTGAATGCACATCTCTCAAAATGAATCCATCTTTATGGAAAAGTTTTTAAAACTCTGGGTGTAGCCTTAAACCTAAAAAAAAGAATCAGGGTCCACTGTTCACAACTGCAAATGAGGAAAATGTTAGTAATTGAGTTTATGGATTTGGAGTGTGGTAAAGCTTAGTTTATATGTGTGCTGCTCTGTGCTCTGAGACTAGGTACTAAGTGCTTTGTAATTCTTTACTTCAATTTAAGGTTTAGTGTTACTTATGTCCAGATTTTATAAAAAATACAGCTTTACACTGATCAAAAAAGAGGCAAATTCCATGAGAGATGGCAGAGTGGAGTAAGGATGCTCATTTCAGAGACGGGATGGATGATAAGTTATTGTGTATGATACATCGTCAAATAATTTCCCCACTGTAGTAATTTGCCAATCAAATTTCTGTTGAAAACGTAACTGTGCATGACACACTAGCAGTCAATCTCGCGTGTGTAACGGACATGGTGGAGGGTGGCGTACACATCGGAAGAGTTCGTTTCCAAAAGAGGCTCCAGGTTTTACACTAGTTTCCAGTCCTGGTGCACTGGAACTTTAATTATGTTGTTGGAAGCCTCTGGTGTTATTTGTTTGACTCTTAAGACTGAATGTGGTGAAAGATTTATAGTACGAAAGAGTAGGGTGATTTTTTATTCAAATGATCACTTATTCCTTTTACAAAAAACAGAAATTATCACAAATATTTTAGTCTGTATCACCCATCCCTATTACTGAGCTGTTATACTGCAATCCTGTAGTATTTCGACCAAAGAATGTCACAGATATTTCATTAAGACCTCAAGAAATTGTGTGCACTTGTAATTAGATCAGGAACTGAGAGTTGACACTAGCATAGTTAGTCTTGCCTTGACCTACTAACATCTAAATTCAACCACAAACAAGATAGCACATGCCTACTGTTATTTATTCGCAAGAACCAAAACTACAAGGGATACTTTAAATAAACATTAGCCCTGTAAAAGAAAGATTTTGGTAAAGATAGATTTACTGTAAAGACATCGGAGTGACATTAAGTTTTTATCTCACTAAAGTGCCCCCAAAACCTCGTCAGAGAGAGGACCAAATATCAAAAGGCAGGGAATATACACAATAGAATAAATCCAAATATAGCAACAGTGTCATTTCTTCATTTTTAATTATAGTTATGCATAATGTAATGCCAGCATTTACTGTATAAGTCAGTCATAACTTTGAGGCAATTGCATAAATATCCAAAATGTATGTGAGTTAAAATTTGAGCCAGTGTGCAGTTCTGAGCCCTGAAGTTTACTTTTAATCCAAGCAGATGTCTACTTGATATGGTTTTTATTAAATATGGTCAACTGTTCCAAAGGCACCACACCAAAAAAGTCGAACTGTAGACCTCTTGGTAAAAATAGGTGCACTTCTGATGAATGATTTGAGCAGCATTAAATGTATTTTGCGTACTCCAGCATACTAATAATTCACAGTACACAAGGCAACCATTTAACTCCCAACTCTCCCTTATGAGTTGGTTTAAATCCCCTGGCTTCATTTGTTAACACCAAAGAAAGCCCCATTATATCATTTCTAAAAGAGCAGGGTTGATCAGTAAGCTTTAGCACTCCAGTCTCAGGACACAAACTTGGAACTTAACCCTTTACCACACCAATCAGCCTCTAAATGTGGATTTTACTGGCCTTTTTAAAGGTGCAAAATGTACCAATATATACTAAAATACTATGCTAAAATGGAGTGCATTGCTTTAAAGGCTCCTGATTTTGTTGCATGCAAAGAGACATGATTGTGAATGTGCTGCAGAAAGTGAGTACAGGGTGGTTGAATAGGAAATTATAACATTTTGCAAGCTAGCCATTCCTTAAAAGCTGTAATTGTTTATTTCAATTGACCTCAGAGCATGTTTACAGTTTGTACCCAGAAATAAGACTATGCAAAATTATATTTAAAATTTGGCTTGTGTTTAAAAGATTATTTCATGGCAAAGGAAATGGACACAATATTTGTAGTTTGGGATCAAATGAAAAGGTCCCACATTTATAGACAGATTTGAAATGTTGTCATTTCCTAGCAGGGGTAAGAAATGATGCTGTCTAGCTCTTCACAGGCATTTGAATCCTAGTCTACTCCGAAAGTCTGCACCTGGAACATTGTGAACGCACAAACTCACTGATTTGGATCGAAGAAGCAAACTTGGTCCACAAACAAATGGAATTCAGTCTGTTTCAAGTGGCTCAAATCAATGAAGCAAAAACCAAAAACAAAGTGCATTGTGGGCTCAGTGTACTGCATTATGGGTCGACAACTAATTATGGGTGGGACGATATGCAGCTCTGGACGGGAGAAATGGCTCATGGGTGGATATGGAAGAACTTGGTACAAGTTCTGATAGAAATATTTCTGATTGTGGGACTTGTCTTCTCCTTTAGTAATCCATGAGGCGGGGGAGTGGATGTAAAAAGGTCTGCTTGGTTTATGTAGTGCGGTCTACATCAATGTCCACAAACAAAAGCTGCTTTACAGCCTGTCAATCATGAGGGAGCAGGACATTAAGTGGGGGGCATTCTTGTGTTTATTTAGAATTATGTATTGTTTAATTGGCTATATTACACTTTCAAAATGTATAGAATCTGAAAAACTGACTCAGTCACCCACAAAGAAGTTTACATCAAGACCTTTATTAAGATAGCTAGGAGAGAGATTTAAGAAAAACAAAAGGCCTAAAGGTTATGTTATGGTAAAAGAGCTGCTCCCCACCGCCTCTATAAAATGTCAAACTTTTTCCTTTGTGTTTACATTGACAAGTGAGACAAATTATCAGATTTATTTATGGAAAAATAGACTTCAACCTCATTAGAATGATCAGACAACATGAAGCCCCTTTGAAGTAGCCTGTAAACCTAACCCAGTTAAGATGCTACCCTACTTTCAACTCCAATAGCCCAGTTTGAAAAACACCCAGAAGAGTCAGACTCTCCACCAGAACATAGTCCAAATAAGCAACGGCAACTCTGAGCTAATGCTGGAGTTACCCTTGCTCTAATATGAGGAGGAAAGATTGGGCAGTTGTCAGCAGGAGCCAGATCTGGGATGGGATATATTGCATTAATATTTCAGGCACCTATCTGACAAGCTTGTCCTCAGTGACTTACAGGATCCTGCTCAAGGACACCTTGGCAGGACACATGCTAATGAGCACCGACTGCACTTGTACAAATAAAACCAGTATATGAAAAATTACAGGATGCTGCTGCATAAAAGGTTTCCTGTCAGCCTGGCCTCATATTCCTCTGCTAAATTAAAGTCATAGCTCAGCTAACCTTACGCTGAAATGAAACAGGGAGCAATAATACTTTCAAGGATTTTTCTGGCTTGCACTCACCATTTATTGACTAAACCTTCATTTTTTTTCAAGGGTGTGGCCAAAATTGCCATTTTTTCCGAGTGGACTTGTAAAATATTCTGTTGAATGTATCCTTAAATAACACCACATTAAGCTATTTTCAAGGTTCAGTTGGCAAACATTAGTAAAGACCTCTGATGTGCTTCAGGCTGGATCGAAACATGGGTTCTTTCCAGATTACTTCCCAATGTCAAACAAGTTCCTCTTGACTGTCAAATGCAGGGGAGCAGTGACTAAATACATTCCCCAGAGCAGTTGCATCGAGGAACTCCTTGCTATAAAAGGGAAAGGAAAAAGGACAGAGGGGAGTTGTGCTAGGGACTGACTGGAGGCTGCAAGTCATCATTAGTGTTATTATCTGGATCTCAAAGTTCAAATATCTGCAAGCAACTATTGTGCCAATTTCTGGATGTTAATTGCTATTCTTATGGATAGACTATTTGCTTTAGGTATAAACAGCGCTGAGCTGATGTAAAATGAAAATGATCAACTGGCAGGAACACCAAGGAAGATAAAGAGGAAGGCCACATAACTTTTGGGACTTTTAAAATCATCTTTATTCATGCTTATACATCTTATCTACCTCCTTGAATCACTGCTCTGTATCACTTTAAATCACCCTCATCCCTCCTCTTGCTTTTAGTCTCTCCATCCAATCTTTCTTCTACCTCCCCAAGATGTTGTCCTTTTCTCCCCGTTTATGTAGGTCACAGCCCAGAGAAACAACAGATAAGCCCCTGCGTTGTGGAGGTTTCTGGCAGGACGGCAGCATTGATGTTAGCTGTGGAAGGGGAGAGCACTGGGAGCATCGGTTCCAAAGCCATGTGGCATTGTACATGCTAATTTATTATAGATGAGGGCCAGTAATAATGGATGAGGCTGGTGAGTAACCTGAGGATGCAGTGGGACACGGAGGATTGCTTCAGTTTTAGCCTCCTTTTCCTCCTCCTTCTGTCTTAAGCCAATGAGCCTCTCTCAGAAAACATGGAACATGATGCTCACCCAGACACGGTGGCATAGAAAACAAACATGGGGCCACTCAAATAAATCCATATTCCCACTCGGGGGATACAATTATGAGGGAAAGTAAGAGTGAAATGATCCCACATTTATGTCTTCTCTGCTTGGGCACAAAAACATTGATCTGCTGTTTATTAAGGGCAGTGAACTTCACAGTTTACCATTCACGAATAAACCAGCCGAACCAGTTACAATCGGTAAGATGTTCAATATGTAATAGAAAACTTGGCCTGTAGAACGTGTGGGTTTTGAGAGAGGTGGACATTTTGACAGATTAAGAATAGCTTAACCTCTGTTGCTTTATTTTTTGCCTGCCTTTTGTGAGAGTGTGCGCTTCTCTGATTCGCCGGACTTGCACTGGGTGGGATGAATCAGCCTGTGATCTAGCAGTGACTGTCCGCGGTGACATCTTTTAGACAGCTGGCTCATACAAAAGGAGCTCTGTGCCCAATCAGCTGCCCCTCCCCACACCAGCCACGGTTTTCTGCAGTCATTTGAAATCCAACACGGCTGATCCTGTCCCACCTTACAGTAGCAATCAATGACCGGCACTTTTGACAGGCGACACTGTTGTCTGCTGAGTGGAGGGTGACAGATGGAAAACAGGGACGCCTCCGTGAGAGTGTGTGTGTGTATGAGTGTGCGCATGGGCATGTGTTTGTGTAGGATAGGAGGGAGGGAAGGGGGGGGCTAGGATTGTCAATCCTGTGTGTAGTCACACACCTGATGCACCATGTGTGCATGAGGCAAGCAGGACTCAGGGTGTTTCAAGGGGCGAGTGAGTCACCGCTCCACTGAAGTTTGGCTACCAAAAACGACAGATTGCGCTGCCCTACGCGCTCCTCTCTTCTTGCTGCCCTCCCCCCTGTGGGTCTCAACTCCGGCACTGATGTGCTCCATTTATTTAATTAAAGCGCTCTCACTTTTAAGTGGCTGCCGATTGATTTGTGCAGGAACACAAAAGCGGAGGTAATGTCATTGGCGCGTGGGCCAACAGCCGATGACGCTTTAGGTGTGAAAGTAAAAAGGATTTCCAACATACTTTGTGTGATTACACGGCGAAGCTTTCGGCCGTGGGTTTGTGAGCACAAATCCGCCAGGAAATCGATCACGCATTGGCAGAAATACCATGTGAGCATATGAATCAGTGGTGAGTCAGTCTGAGAGAAATAGGTGTTGGTACAGATCGAGCATGCCTATTGAGAAGAATGAGAACAAGATGGGGGGAGAATAAGCACACAATCATGGCGGAGTAGATAAAAGTCAGCTGTAACAAAAGGGGCAGTCATTCGCAAAAGCCTATGATTTGCAGGAGAAGCTGTGGGGGAGGACGGTGACATCCCAGACACGGAACTGACACTTATCAAAACTAAAAACAAAAAATAAAGTTGGGAAAAATATAGGGTAGCTGGGAGAGTTGGCTCCAAAGTATTATTATCTAACACACCCAGAGCAATGACTAACTGGGATTTACTTCACACAGCTGCACTTTACAATAAGATTGCAATCTAAACACAAATCATCATGAGCAGCCAGTTTATATCAAAACCCAGATTGTAGTCTTTACTGTAGCTAATAAATGTGTGCGCTATGCTACGGCTGCTATAAAGTGCTACTTGCTTGCTGCTCTCAAACATGCATGAGTGCATAATGGCCATATGTGGTTCCCACACACATGGGATGCTCAGAAAGTCAAGGAAGGTTCAACAAACAATATAAATGTAAAACACTGCTAGAAGCAACTTCAGATTTCCACCGCATGCACAGCCTTTGTCGTGTTGTATCAATGATTCAACCTTTTCTGCACGCACACACACAGACACGCACAAAAGCTGTGGCACTGATAAAGGGTATAAAATCTCACTTGCTAAATGGCTAGGTAACCATTACTACTTTAACCCTGAAAGAAAAGAGGCTTGATGCATTTGGAAAACAACAAAGTATAACATATTGGAAGAATTGAGATTGGGCCTTACAGCAAATTTGTTCAGAAACGGCTTAAAATTCACTTTGGGGAACAGACAATACTGTATTAATGGATTAAACCTGCATTTATTTTCCCTGTCTTGTCAAATATCAAAGGGGACTGAACAGTTTGAGCACATGCAGCCATATTTGTTTTATTTTTTTCTTAAGATCAGGTCAGGCATGAAAACCCATTTAAGCAGATACTGTAAAATGACTCATGAGCATTCAGTATCATTTCTGATCCCTGGTTTTAGTCATTGCTTACCATGACTCGTATCATACGTGATAGTTACTTTCAGTTCATTAATCACTCCAAATTTGGTTAGTCATTATGTAAACTAGCCACATTAAATCCACGTTCGTATTCAATTCAGCTTACCTAAAATTGTGCATAATCATCAATCCATGCAATGATTTTGTGAAAGCACTGGTTTTGTAAGATGTGATATGCGTTGGGGTTGGTCTTATGACACATTCAGAGCTCACTGAAAATGATAGCGCTTGTAAAAGTGAAAGAACACTGCATACACTGAGCGTGTTCTCCACTCTACACTGCAGCACGACGGCATGGTGAAGCTGCAAGATGATTTTTTTTTATTAGGTTTATTGTTCATTTTATTTATCTGGAAATGAATTAATTAAATTTGTTATTAATTAATATTTATGAAAAGCAGCAGTTACTCACATACAAAGTGAAACCAGAGGTATGAAACCAATTTTGCTCCAATAGTGAATTATCTGAACTGCAGCGGATGACGGAGTTAATATTTCCATAATTACTGTGAAGTAATACAATAGTTCATCACATAGTATTGTTTAATTCCTCTTTGTAAATGCCAAAGCCAACTCCTAATCCCTACACGAAGAACAAGTTACTAATCAGCGGGGTAAGCATCTGCTTTCATCAGAGCTACTGTTTCTAATACTTGTTGGTATGCTGAACTAGTTCACAGATAATCATCTTGTTTTAAAGCAAAAAATGTCGCAGGGAATAAATCCTGCATTTGTCCCTGAAAAATGAAATATTTCTGTGGGAAATATGTTTGACATCTTCACTCTGATTAAACAGCAAGATGAAACGTCCTCCCATCAATCGGTCTGAACGTGACACAAGCAAGGTCCCTCTGATTAACAGCTGACAGTGATTGATGCGTCATCACCGGCAGAGCTTCCCGATGGCACATTCCTCCTCAGACAGAACTGCAGCACATATGCGAGGAAAATTAGGAGGAAACATACCAGAGTGGATCAATATTCATTTAATTCTAAATCTTAGTTTCACCGTTTTCATTGTTTAAAAAAAATGCAAACCAGCAGCTTTTGTGTTGTCGAACATGCTCATAAACATGCACAATTAAAAAACACTGATGCAGACACAGCTGTTTCCCACTACAGGTTATTTCATCTCAGTAGTAAGAGACAGCTTAACATCCCTGAGCTTAACTGATCCCTGCACAGCCAGTTGACTGACCCTCCCCCATTTAAATGGACATGACTGTAGCAGTGGAGAGTATAAAAGGAAATGCAAAAAAGAATAAAGTACATCAGTGTAATGTTCATGATTGCTAAACCGCTACACTTAAACTGATAAGACTTGTGCTCCAGAAGCACCTCAATTGGAAAATAAAGGGATGGTTTTGAAGCGGTAATCTGTGTTTTTAACAAGCTGGGACGAGAAACCGCAGAACAAATATTCATATTTCAGTGTGAAATATTTGATCTGGTTCGTGCAATCTTTCACGTTCACCACAACTCTGAAAGTTTCAGCAAACGAGCGAAGCAGCTTGCTTGTGAATTTTAGCTCTCCAAAGTCACACGTTCGCCGTTGTCGGAAAGGCCAAAAATCCCTGCAGTCTCTTTGGGGCCGAGGACAGTTCTCACCGCCATGCATGAAGCGCTGCAGCGTCTGAGCTGCACCCCAGCAGACACACCAGTGGAAACGTTTCTACTGGTAGCAAATCCTCCAGTTAATTTTCAATATCTAATGTCCTGATGGGCTGTGGCTGCATCTGGTAATCCACAGTGATGTGATTGGTGAATATCTCAATATAGTGACCTATTTTCTGGTAAGTTAACTGGCATGCCAGCATGGCTTAACCGATCATACAACCCATAACTGGGTGGTCTCCTGTACTATAATAATATAATTTGAAATGCTGATTTGGTGCAGACACAAAGCAAATATGTACAGGATGCAGGTGGAGTTGTGTGCACGCACTCACGCGTGTGTGCGCGCATTTGTTTCCGTGCGGTGCTGCGGTGAAAGACAAACAGTTTATAGCTTCAAGGAGGGGAGTATCTCGTCCTTTTATCGAATGCAGTGTCACCATGGCAACACAACTGGAAGCGCTGCACCTGTAGAGATGATGTGACCCCTGTGATAGAATCAAAGGTAACAACACTTCCTCACAGCCCCACAACTCTGTCTCAGGAGGCTTTACACACAATCCCACAGAGGTGTATCCATGACTTCTGAAGACATTTCCCTGCCTTGCAATGATGTCCTGGAAACTGACACATGCCCACATTTATGAGCCAACTCAAATTCACACATTAATTCTTGTCCTCTCATCAAGGTTCAGTGTGTTACACTATGAGAAGAACATGTTACCATGGTAACAGATTTAGGTCCTCACAACACACCTGGATCAAATAACAGCCTGTAGAATAAAAAGTGTTTCCATCAATGATCAAACATATACTGTGATTACAGTTCCACTGATCTCTGTTATAAGCAGAGATCGATTTTAACCCCAGTTCCATAAAGGCTAAGATGCTGTCTGAAATAAATAAATAATAAAATGAAAACAGAAGGCAATGATTTGGAAATCTGTAAACTATATGTTACTTAAACTTAAACATGTGGGATGACGATAAGCTGTTTTTAGGAGAGGAATGATGTGCTAGTTTCTTCCAATGCAGGATTCTAGCAGCTCAACACCTTTAGAGCGAGATGTTTTGTTTCATGATGCTCCAAATCTTTGGTACTGGCTGCAGAAAGGCCAGTTCAGCACCCAGGCTCTTCACCTGTGAAGCTATCTTGTGAAACATGCAGTATGTGGTTTAGCATTGTCCAGCTTAACTCTTTAACACCTTCTCTGAAAGACATGCTGCCTGGATGGGAGCAGGGGCTGCATGTGCAAGCAAGCTGCTCATACCACGGAACAATTTTCCACTTTGGAGCTTTGGTTCAGAGAAGACAGCTAGCTAAAGGACAGTTGACAATGAGGGCGAGACTGAAATTGAGCTCCTGATATATTCACAAACTGTTTTAAAGGTACCACCATGTTACTAAAACACGAGTGGTTTTGTATGAGCAAAAGCAATGAACAGATGACTGCAATGTACAAACATTGTTGGTTGGTTAGTGCAACTAAAGCGCGGTAATCCTCACAAATCGCATAGAGGGAGCTAAGACACTGGAGAAACCTATATAAAATAGAATCAAAAAGTTAACCCTTTCATGCATGATTTATTAAGAAACAGTGCCATGTGTTTTCTGCATACAGTAATTTACTTCCATAGGCATATACAGTGATGCTTTTTATTTCTTTATCATATTTAAGATTTAATGTGTTTTTGTATTTTAATAAAAATCGTTAAATATGCTTCTTTATATTGTATATGAAATGTGTCTGTATCGTTTTCTTTTCCTGTATATCACAAAAGGAGGTTTGGTTTACAATGTATGAATGTACATATATAAATATCTATTCCACAGTGTATTGCATGACTCTGATGACCCCTGAAGCATCAAATTTACAAATTTTCCATCCCTACCCATGAACATGCTGGAAAACAGCTGTCATTTAGACGTCCACTGTATGGAACACTATGAATGAAAGGATTGAAATAAAAAAAAAAGAATAGAAGTAAGAATAGAAATTAAAATACCAGTAATAGCCTAGATGAATATTGAAATAATAGTTCGTTAAAAAAGGCAAGTCTTAAAGGGTAAGTTTGGTATTTTTCAACCTGTACCTATGTTGTAAAATTAAGGAGTTTTGTGGCAGAAAATGCCTTCCCATTATATGGATAAATGCTGTTCGCATGTAAATATCAATATTGTCTAAATGAGTTTGAGTTGCGCCACAACTGTCTGGGTGAGTAAATGATCGTATAGCATGCTACAACATAGGTACAGGTTGAAAA
>JBBDHI010000025.1:15492873-15506836 GCA_037177115.1 Craterocephalus stercusmuscarum
GCACATTTTTGGGGTGCACAACCCACCCACTTAGCTTCGTTGCTCGCTCCACAGCAGCACAATCCTTTCAAATTATATGTTGTCATAAAGGTGACTAATTAGGCTTTCCAACTATATATAGTATATATAATACACCTCCAATTTGTGTTATATAAAAAAAGACAAACACACATATTTACTTTTTGTGTTCAGTTTCGTAATTTGAGTTAAGACTAATGTGGTTTAGGAAAAAATGAGTGGATGAAAAATAATATGAACATTGTCATTGTCAGAAACGATGGCCATGAAGTGTAATAAAACAAACATTTAATTAATCCATTACTCTACCCTTTTTTCAGTTTCTATGACCCCCATGTGAACGGATATGAGATAAATCACCTACTGACGCAAAGGAGAATACAAGTACATCATGCTCTATTAATAATCATATGCCGAATATATGATGCATACAGTAGAAATAATTATGTAATCATGTTCATTGACCTTATTTCATGACTACCTCAGGGCCAAAGTTGCAGTGATGGCAGTTGTGAATAAACTGTCAACTTAACTTCAGCTCACTGAATGGGTTAAGTGCTGCAGGACATATGCATCTTAACACTCATCTCTGAGTTGGAATGCCTTAGACCCTTCAGACCGTAGAAGTCATTTTGTTAAGAGTTGTTGCTTTTTTTTCCCCTCTTAAGCCATTTGATGTTTATCAAAGGGAGTACAAAAAAGAGCTTGAGGTTAAGGGAGCTAAAATAACCAGCAGAAAGGGAGGGTAACATGCGTAGAATTATTCCCTTTTCCTGAGGTTACTACCAAATATGGTTATGGAGCTAGGAATAGGCATTTTCCAGCTCTTTGTAGACATTGTGCCATCAGTCGTTTGGGTAGAGGTGCATTAGAAACATACTGTATTTCCAGTCCAAGAGAGTTATTTTAGCCTACAGCAAATTGCTGCCAGAGAGTGGGGCCCAAATTGTGTCTCAACATGGGGCTGACCACGACTCCATCTGGCATTACTGCATCCTTTCCAGGGTGCACGGCAGCACATAAGAGAGCAGGCAGGCGGTTGTGGGTGGAGGCAACCCTTAATATCTAGCAATATCTTGTAAACAAGAAGATATACATTAAGGCCAGGGCTGTAAACTGTACATACTCCCTACCTACATGTGCGTTAGCCCTCCTGACCTCTCTATATAGTAACAGTTGTTTTCCTTCAGGGCTCACGACACGCTATGTGGGCATTAGTGTGTGTATGTGTGTGCTTGTATGACGTAACATAAGCTCTTGCTATGCCCAGATTCAGCACAGCTGGGCTTCTCAGTATTCCAGATTACAATACGTCACTACTTCGCTCTCAGCCCTCCCTGCTGCCTGCACACGCTCCAGTACACTCACATCTACTTTCAACACATGCATACTGACACAAAACGACTCCAATGATGTCACTGAGTTTTCTTCTCGTTGCCTCTCTCCCCATCTGCCTCTCCATCGCAGTCTTGCTATCACGCATACAAATTTGTACATTCTCAGTCCCCTCAGTAAGGCTCTGCATATTTATCCAATCTCCCCTCATTTCTTATTATTTCACCTCAGTTTGTGAGTCCCTTTTATGGTCCATCTTCTCACTAACTGCATCAGGATGCAGCAAACCACTGGCCAGATGTGAGTCATCTGTAGCTAAACATCCTGAGAAGAGAATTCTTTATTCTTAAGGAGGGAGGCGGCACGCTTTTCTCAATTTAATTTCGCTCAACGCAAAACATTTCCTCCCAGAAATTCTCCAACATGAAGCGAAGGCAAACCTGGAGTTTTCCATGTACATCAAAGTTTGTGTTCAGCTTTCAGGTAGAGGTGCTCTGAAGCTTTAAATTTCCAGGCATTTGTTTATTTTACAAATTTCCTATTTGAGTTTTTTGAGCAATATATCACACACGACAAAGGCCACTGCAGGTTAAGCATCATGAGTACTCTTGTCACTTGTCATGTTTTAATTTTTCACAAGGTGTTTATTGTTAATCGAAAAATGTTTGTGGTTCTTATAGAAATTCTGTGAGTGTGTATAATTAGCTCAATAGTATCTCAGTCTCAGATAGTTGCAGTGTGGTGGTCAGGAAAGCAAGCGGGAGATTGACAAGTTGAAGAGAACAACCAACTTCAGAGCTTCTCTGGTCTTTGTCAATAGATTTCCACTATAACCACTCAGAGGTTTAGACACCGACACAAACTACTTGCATGTAGACACAATCCGATTGCGTGCACCTTTATTTTCTTATATAATTTTTTAGTAATATTCAAATTTCTGAATATAATCATAAAAATGCATTGTATGTTTTTGCTGTGAGGGTGCTGTTGTTCCTACCAGTCAGAGGGTCATGCTTTGACTTCCAGCTTCTTGGTCAAAGTGAATTGAACAATACACTAAACCCCATTTTCCATCCTCATTAAAGTCAATGTCTTTATTTTAGATGAACGATTAAAACCATCTTACTTTATATTGTGAGCTGTTGAATGAATATGTATGTGGAAGATAGGAGAAGAGTGAAATTCTGATATGAATAAATTTACTGACGTGAACAGATACGAAGAGCAACCTCAACATCATGACCTTCCTTTTAACATGGAACGAGAAGTGTAATCTGTCCCACACTTACTCCACTTACTCTGCTGCCAGAGCACCTTACATCACTAAATCAAATGTATCATGCATTTCCAGTACCTCCCAGAATAGCATACAGTGATTAATCTATTCCACAAACATGCCTTTGTGAGAGTTACAGTAACCCACCTCTATCTGCCCACAATCAGCCATGCAGCATGCAGAACCCAGTGAGGCACAAAGGTGTTGAGTTTTAGATGGCGTTCGCTTTAGATCAGTCTTTTCTTCTAACATCTGAGCTGGACTTCCAGGCCGTACGGATAAAAATAGAGGGACAATTAATCTTCATAACCAAGAAAAATGACTGATCTTTCAGTGGGCATCCATCCCCCTGCTCCCTCCAATATTGATGTCCATGCATCTACAACAAAGTCTCTCGCACAACACATCCATTTTCTACTAAATTAGGTCTTTTGTTATCTTTAGAGAGGACTGGAAAATTCAACCCAGTTATGCCATTGCTCCAGCTTTTAGTATGAAGCGCCTTCAATTGGTCGGCAAGGTCGCCGTATACTTTGTGTGACCTGTCGTTAAAGAGTGCATGCACTGGAGGAGGAGGGGGAGGAGGATGGGTAGGAGACGCAGGGAGGTGAGGAAAATGGAGCAACACAAAGAGACAAACGAGAGAAAAGATGTGTGTCAGAGTGAGTGGGGGGCTGGATCGGAGAAAAAAAGAAATTAACAGTAACATGAATTCACACACACAAAAACAAGTACACTTGTTGGCTGAGCTGTCCACCATGACAAGGAAGGAGACAAGAGCACACTGCAGAGGGTCTGATAGAGGCATTTGGTTGCTTTGATCCTCCTTTGTGTGTGTTTGTATGCGCATGAGATCCAGAGAACATGCGGTTGGGCACTGCACTGAACCGTAGTATGGAGGAGTATAGTGCACATATGAGACAGAAACACACACGCATGCAGACACACACATAAGTCCTCCACCATCAGACACACCAGGATTAGACTTTTCCCCCCTTTCACAAATGCACACAGACACAGAGCGCAGATTACTGTGCCACGCAGCTCTGCTCGCTTCTAACGGTTTTCAAGGCATCATGAGACTCATGAGGATCCAACCATGATGTCATCCCTTTTGACAACACTACCCACAGTGCATAAAGCACATCTACCAGCACACAGAGATAAATACATGCAAATGCAACATTTTCAGCCCAAATCTTTCTGGAGGAGCAGAACTTGGATAAGCTGGGAGAAAAAAAAACTCCCTCTAATACCATTAAATGTGTACAATTAATAATCATCAGTTCCAGCTCATTTCCCCTGCATGAAAGATTATTTGCATATTAGGACATACCACTGACAAAATTATTTTGACTGGAAAACTTGGCATTTGACTTTCAATGAGAAGGAACATCAATAACTTAAATTCAGTTTAATTGAGTCAAGGCATGTAGAGATGCAGCATTCATTATCATTTTAAATAAAAAAGGTCAATGCTGTCAAGGACTTTATTACAAGACCTTCGAAACTCAAAGATGAAGACAAGGATTTTACTGACAAGCCTTCAGCCCACTTTTGCTAAGAAACAACATCACAAAACAGACTGCAAAGGACATCACGGGTCAGTCAGACAACAACAATCAATCACAATCTAAGCATGCCCCCTCTTATAGATGAAGATCAATACCATTTGAGCTATACCATCATTGAAAAAGCAGAACAGAGCAGAGCAGGTCCACAAACAGTTCTGGAAAGCCTTCCTGTATTCCACAATTGAGCTAAAATCATCATTTCCTCAATTATTACTCTAATTTAAAACCAATCAGAGAAGCCATTTTGGTTAAACTGCTAAATTAAGAAATATGGCACCACCTCTCCTCTGCATTAGACCCACTACACTGTCATCTTGCTTATCTAGTGTTGTAATTGATTTTAGTTGAATGTACAAACATTTACTTTAGTTGTTTGTGAAACGTATACAACAGGAAGACTATGACAGCATGAATGTATACAAAGACTGGTTGGACATACAAACTAAACAGCACCACACCAATCTGTGCTTACAAGCAACAAGCTGACATGAAATCAGCCAATTGTTAGGCCGCTGTGTTTTAGCATGCAGGCTCTCTCTTGCAGACACAGAAATTAATCTAAAGGAGGCACATCAGCAGCACATTGACCATTTGTTCTTCTTCCTAAACACACTATTCCATACAGTCACACCTTGGTGCTGCTAACTGAAGAAACACTGTTCACTTTGAACAATCATTTACAAAACACTTTATCAAATGAAATGAAGAGGGACAGGAGAATGCTTCAGATCCTGTGTGCCGTACGTTTAATTTGTATGCGCTAATTGCAAAGTAATTGTAGACGTAGAATTGTGTTCATATTCCACATGCACATTCACAGTGGGCCCACTTCTCTATATTAGATACACGTGTTCAGAATCAAAAGCTAAATCTGTTAATAGGTTTCCAGTCTTATTTCAACAATAAAGAAAAACGTATTCTGCTCTCTACTACTGCTTGGGTGGACTGAGATAAATCCCAGGAATGTAATAAACCCAGCAGACAGCAGAAAGTGTAGTTTCCATTTCTCAGTGCATTATCTACAGGGTTGATGCTGTTCTGGTGACAGGTAATAGGCTGCTGTGGGTTGCACAGATCAGCCATGACATCATGACCACCCACCTAATATTATTGCTTGCTCCCCACACATGACATCGGATCTCATCAAATTGGTATCTGAAAGCACCCAGACTCTGCATTTTTAGATTTTATGTGTAACTGGTCAAACATTTGTAGGTGGCAGAAGTAATACTCTTATTATGACAAGATGTGGGTTTTCACAGTAGAACATTTCATTGCAACAAGATGAGCAGTAATCACTCTGTCACTCATAAGGTGGCTCATCAGTAAACATTTATTCCTGGGCAACTTAATGCCAGATCTGGTGGACAAAGTGCAGTTTGAGACTACTGAAAAGGTTATGGTGTGGAGTTTGCATTTGTTCAAATTTTTCTCAAACACAGTTGTACCGTACCGTCCTCTTCCGGGGGAAGCAGCCTGAGCAGGGAAGCCCAGACTTCCCTCTCCCCGGCCACATTGGCCAGCTCATCCGGGGGGATCCCAAGGCACTCCCAGGCCAGCTGGGAGATATAATCCCTCATGACCACAGGTGAGGGTAGGAACGTAGACTGACCGGTAAATCGAGAGCTTCGCCTTCTTACGTTATGAACAGAACCGGCGACAAAGGGCAGAGCAGCCTCCCATCTTCACTGTACACAGTGTTGATGGAGCACTGCTTCCCCCTCTGGATGGTGGACCACAATCTCCTTGAAGCCGTGTGGAAGTCGCTCCCCATGGCCTCTCCAAACTCCTCCCACGCCCGAGTTTTTGCCTCAGCAACCGCCGAAGCTGCCCGCTTAGCCTGCCGATACCAGTCAGCTGCCTCAGGAGTACCACAGGCCTAAAAGGCCCGACAGGAATATGTGGTTGAACAATGAAGTTGACATTGAGGACATTTTCTCATTTAACTTAAACATTACACTGTTGTTGAAAAAGCTACACAAACTTAAATCAAAGTCTTACAAGCCAACCAATTTGAGCATCCCAACTGGATTTTCTAATTCAAATTTAATCATTTGAAGTCATTTTGTAGTTTAAATACTACCCTGAGTCTACTGGAAACATATTCAAAACCTATACATAAATCCTGAAAGGGAAGAGGATATCTAAACCACAAGCTGTGGTCGGAGTGGCAGCAAGGAGGGCTTACATTATTACCTGTCGCCGTGCCATGGCTCATCATGCTCCTGTTGTAGGGTCAGCAGGAGTGTTAACGTGTTGCCACGGTGCGGTAACGCTGTCTGGACATAGGAGGTGATGAACCTGTCATGCTCTTACACAGGCGAGCAGCTAAACTCCAAGTGCTGAGTGAGTGGAATGCCAAGGTCCAGTAAGCCCCAAGGGCCATTAGGGAGGTAGGTGGAGATGCTAGCAGGGACCGAGGGTGCGTTGTGTTCGCCACAGAGAGCTGGGAGACTGTCGGAGTTCAAAAGCTAATTTCTTTCAAGAGAGGTAAAAAGTGAGCGCAGCATTTTCATGTGCTGTCAAGAGAATGAGAAGGGTAGGGAAGCAAAGTTCAACCTGCCTTCCTTCTGAAATAATACAACACGTTAAAGGTGGAACAACCTTACCAATGTGTGCCAAAACCATGCTCTGAAGACACCCAGCTTCCAAGCACACAACCAGCACAAAAGTCCAGTTTTGTTGGAAAAGACACCTATTAAAATGGGTATTTGAGCATTGTTGCTGATACTTCGCAGTGTAATGCTTTATTAGCTCAGGAAACCTCAAAAAGTGACATCAGAACAGTGGGCTCTGGACCCAACATCATTATAGAAAGAGTTGGGGGAATGGCTTGATTTGTTGTTTATTTTGCTGTGTATTTTTCCATTTTCATGACATGTTGCTTAGATTTCTCTACCTTGAGTGACCGTTATCTTTCCCTTTTATAACCTTCCTCTTTTGTTTCACTTGCTCTGGATTTCAGACACAGCCGACAGGGAACAACCCAGGTTTTCTACCACTCTGTTCGTAGCTTACTTAAAGAAATAAAGGTTGCCGAAATTAATTCACAAACTCTTCATATTGCCAAAAAATATGAGAAAATACAGCAGTAGGGCATATTTCTTAAAGCTACTTCCTCTATGCACATTCGGTTTACTGAACGAGGATCACTGCATTGTTCGTCCGCAGCACAAATGTGCATGGGGCCACCTAACATTTGAGCTTTCATGTAAGTTAAAGCAGCTCAAAACGTGTTTTATTTAAGAGTAAAACAAAAGAATGCACGTTAATCATCTAAAATTCATTGCTGACAAAGTTACACAAGCCTAGTCACATCAAGACTTCACCTCTCCTTGCCTCACATACAGGAGAGATCGTCATCCTGCTATGAGTCAACAGCAACTGGAGCAGAGGGATATTATGCACATGGTTAACTAGGTCAGCTGAACACATACTGTAGCTGTCTTGTCAATTCATCACAGAATTATTCCCATACTGATTGGTGTTAACCTTTTACAAACTCACACCCACTCGCATATTAAAACTTAAACACTTACTTACTGCAGCAGGCAAAATCTTCTGCTTGTTGTAGTTGTTCTTTTAAAGCTTTATTAATAATGAAGATTAGAGCTGTGGCTTTTAAAGGCCAAGACATACTGTATTGGCACAATAAGGTTATTTAGTGCTTAGGCTGGCCTTCCTTCCATCCCCCAATATTGTTCAAAGTTCAAAGGACTCACACGGGGTCCATTCAATGAACCCGACGCCTCAGCCACAGCTCGATGTGTGTGTGGGATTCAGCAGGGTCAAGTGTCTATCAGCTTTGTAGGCAGACATGAAAAGTCCTCTTCTCCCTTCCGGACATATTTTTCACCATTTTAACAATATTTACTTTGCACTCACCACACTTAAATCTGAGAGCAAAGCAAACAACTAAGACAAGTGCGTCTTACCATACGATTCGCCGATAACTACTGAAAATGCCTGAAGATATTCTACAGCCAAAGCTCTGTGTATAAACAAAAATCTTAATGCTCTGGGAGAGTCACACTTTGCCCTTAGCCACTGACAGACTGTACTGCCACCTTTGGCCTTTCAGGCTTTAAAAGCACAAGCTGGGCCGAGCAAGTTGGAGCTATGAAATGCTTATTTGGCAATTATCCTGTCCATTAATGAAGGTTCGCTGGTGCAAATTGGCAAGGATATGTCGGTTTATTGCAAAGGGAGGAAACAATTGGATAAGTAGGATTTATGAGGAGTGAAAGGGATTAGAGTTTGGAAAGACCCAGATTTCTCTTGGCCTAAGTCCAAGAATGAATTACCCTGGCACTGTAGAGCAGTAAAAGAGGCATTATTGATTAGGAAAGGAACTGAAAGGCCAGGAAACTCTGCTGTTGGTTTTATAACTCAACATGTTCATTTATGGCTCCTGTCCTCTGGGGTTGAGGAACTGAAAGAAGATGAGTCTCTTGCTTAGTTATTGCTCACTTCCTGCAAACAAATTTAACTGAGGTGCAACGCGACCAGTTTGAAGACTATAACCAACTGAAAATCAACACTGAGCACAGCTACTGTACACAGAAGTGATAGCTTAAAGTTTTGGATAAATAATTGAATAAACAATGTATTTGTATAGTGAGCGTTCATGTACACATAATGATATAGGCCTCTGCTGTTCTGCTTATTGTGTGATGGCCAAATTGTCACTTAGAGCTACAACATGAATGTGTTGCAGTGGCAAGTTCACAGCCGTCATATTAAGATGCCTCCTCTGTGGTGGATGGCTTTTCCTCCACATACCAGTGTGGCCGAGCTGTACAGCTATTCTACTACTGGTCTGCAAAATGAGAGAAGAAGGTAACTGAACATGTCCTCTCCACTGAAACCAAAGAAGACAGCCACCTGCTGTGGGGATGAGCTAAAAACCCAATGTGTCAGGGAGTCTGAAGTCTTGCTGATTCATCCATCCACACCAACATCCTCCCTTCACCAGCCTCCATATCGCTCTGACAATGTCACAACAATGCTTCCTCACCCAGCAGGAAAGAGTCATAATTGCTCTTGCTGAATGACTGATGCTCTTGGTTCTTTTTCTGGTTTGGTTTAGGAGGGGGATAGTGGTGGCATTGTCAATCTCTAGATGAAATTACAAAATGATGGCAGACCCTGCTAATATTTTCAGCGGCATGTTCACCTTCCAGTTTCCATCTTTGGATCTGAGAAGCAGGCTGCAGCTGGTTCTCTGATCAGCCACTGCAGTCGTGCATTACACTTAGAAGTGTGACTAAACATGATGCACTCTGCTGCTCAAAGACTGTGCATATAACAAGGACACAGTAAGTAATCAATTACGCCCTCTGTGGTCTCCTTCCTGTCAGGCTGAGGGAGCAGAAATTATGAAATGGCTATTGAGAACAAATTCTCTTGCCATCTACAGTTTGGACAGGTTTGCTGGCAGACCTTGAAATCAATCATCATGGTTGAGCGAAGAAGGGAAGTTAATTCCAGTTGAAGCACAAGTGGTGACGCCAGCTGAAGGATTCACAGTAGCAGCAAATCAGTGTATCTAGGTGATGTTAAAGTCATTATAGACTTGGGGATCAACTTTAACATTGTCACTGCTTGCCTGATGATCATGTGTTAGACACGATTCTTATAACATCTGTACCCTTTTGTGGGATGAATGATGATGAGTGATGGGGCGGCTGAAATTTGGGAGGAAACTAACACTGCAGCAAAAACAATAAAAGACTCATGGTAAATGAAAAAGTTAAAGTGTACTGCAAGGCTTCCTCTATTCAAAAAAAATGAATTACATCCATCTATTTGTCTCTTCAGTCCTCTAAAACATGAAGCAGAGTTTGAACATGGCGAGTTAGAAGGATACAACTAGGACGCATTAATACTATATGTACATTTGCTTAAACCTACACCTTTGCAGTCCTCATCTTTTCAGGTCAGCTCAGTAGAGAGCACTCTGTGATAATGAGCTGCTCCACTTTCATGACAGATGGAAAATGTGCAGCATGCCGTGCCCCGCTCCTCCCTTAACCGCTCTTCTTCGTCCAGTCCGCCCAACCATCCGCCCGCCCGCCGGCCCCATCGCGGCGTTGTATCAAATGATCGCGCACGCGTCAATGACAGGACGAGCTGCTTGGAGTTGAGGCAGTGGAAAAAACGCCTCACCTTCTTCATCAATATTGCAGCCTTACCTGGTGAAAGATAACACCAGCTAACATATTCCATCATGTCACTGGAAGAGCGGATCAGGTGCCTTGGCTTGACATGCCAACATTGTTACCACTACAAATGATGACGCAAACCCTAATGGATTATTTATAGCCTTTTCAAAGAAGGGGGGAGGAGTTTGACGGCATTGGAAAGTAAGAGTATGTTCAAGGGAGCAACTATCAACAGGGAGGTCAAGTTTGTTCTTGGCTAAAAAGGTGAGAAGCAGCAGAAAGGTGAAGAGCAACTCCTGGCAGGATTACTGAGACCATTAGGTGTGCGCGAAAAAAAAAAAAAGTTGTATACTAAGGGGGGGTCACATTAAATGAACATACATGCAGCATTTGAGTGAAATAAGCATTTGATTGCTTCATTTCCTTTGATAAATTCTTCAAAAGCTTTTCCCTACGCTGAGCATAACGCAGATATCTGAGAAACAGGATAAATACAAAAAAATCCTGACATGAATGGTGGATTACAGTGGTGGAGCAAAACGCTTGCTACAAAACGAGACGAAAAACAATCAATGGGTGATGGAGCTTAGGAGGTGTGACAGAATTATCTTGTTTCTACTGAGCACCCAATTGAAAGTGGATTGTAAATGTTTTGGAGGGTAAAAAAAATGTCTTCTAGGGATTTCATTCTGTAAAGGTAGACAAAAGAAGGCAGAGCAGGGGATAAGTGTGTATTTTTGGAGCTACAGCGCCTCTGCAACCCAAGCCTTTATATATCTGACAAACATTTGAGATATGTGAAGCCTGAACAGCAGCTGGAGCCCGTCAACCCTAAGATAATCATTTTGAGTTTTAAATCGGCACCAAATCTCCAGCTCTGACAAATTCTCATGGTAACTTCAGCACAGAATAAAAATAAATACAATCTATGACAAAGCTGCTCCTCTGAGCTCTGGTAACTATCACTTATCTCATTGGTCAGTGGGAAAGTACTGTCATCATCGGGCACTGTATGCATGAGATGATGTGTGCCCGTGCGTGTGCAGGCGTGTAACACGGCCTGGCTGAGGTCAGTGTTGGTGCACATTTAATCTGCTCCGTTTCCAGGCCACTCCAAGGACTTTGACACATCACTTCTGTATTTATTTATTCAGGAGCGATCTGAGAATATCAAATGCATTCTTGACTGTATGGACGGGCAGAACAAACTGTGCTTCAGCAAAACAATGTCAAAATTTCCCTCATTTTCTCTTTGTAGGCAGCCACAGTAACAATCCTGTTGCATAATCATAGACTTTATACCAGATACAAACTTGCATGCTCTGTGCTCCCAACTCCAGTTGCACAACCCCCTAATTTTACAGATAGAATGGTCTGGTTTTGTAAGCAGCCTGGTCCTTACTGGCAGCTGTGTTGTGAGATGAGGTCATTACACGGGGCAGGACACAGCCACCGATGAGGCATAATGCTGGACACAATGGTGAAAACCCACAGGGTGTGAATATGAATGGCAGCCAGGGGAGACCCAAGAACTGTGGCGTTCCCGTCCTCCCTTATTGTCAGGCGTGTGTGCCGTTCCCGTTTCGAGTCGTGTTACTTCGCCGGTGGTGGAGGTGCATTGAGGCTAACGGGGAGCAGAGGAGCTGAATGATGCTTGTGTGTCAGGGTGTTCATGCAGGCTGGTATTACTATCAGCTCTGTGCCAGGGTGGGGTGAATGGACTCTGTGCTATCTCTGGAGCGCAGCTTGTTTACCCTAATGAGCAGAACTCCAACGCCACTCCAGCCAATTGGAAAGAGGGCATTTGGCTAGTGACGCTGCTCAAAAACGAGAAATCACGGGGGTTATGAATATACATGAGAACAATATCAATGCTTCATTGCGGTGGAGTGCACAATTTCTGTGGATGCTTACAAACACCAGTAATACCCAGACACTGATGGCTCTTCAGAATCCAATGATCCATTGTTGAACTTCTTTTGGTGATTGGGTTATGCAGAGTTGCACACGCTCCCCTGTGAGCTCAATCACTTCCTTTTTTTGACATCCATACCAGGAAACTGTTCCAGCTCTTTCCATGAAACTAAACACGTAATTCGATGTCAATATTCAACATGTCCCTGAAGAAGACTTGCGTTAATACTGCAGGGGGGGTAGAGCACTCAAATCGTTTCATCCAGTAGCTAAAGCTTCTTTAAATCCCTCCAAACATGAATTTTTTTTTTGACCAATAGGAAAATAGTTAATATGATGGGAGTAAAATGCCTCTCCATCCAATACTCGGGCACCTCCGTTGTTTACCTAAATCTCTGAAATCCCTTTGCAAATATTTTTTCAGCCAATGTGAGGGCAGCAGCCCTGGTGTGCAAGGACAAACGACTGCCTGCAGGTCTATGGTGATGTGATGCACGCAGCTGGCATGCGTGTGACCATTACATCATGGCTACTTACACACCAGTTTAACATATAATCACATGACCTCCTGTCAACATCTAAGGAGCCATGCTGTGCTGATCTGATCATGATTTCTGCCATAAGACAGTTTTCTGCTGGCACCATGCTGGGAGTGTGTCTTAATCCCTCTGTGCATCAGGATATGTTAAAGAGGTGACCGCAGAGTAAGACGCACACGTACATGGGCATGCAAAGCTTTGCTGTCTCTACTCATAGTGTGTGCATATGAGTGCTTCGCTTTGGCAGTGTTCATATTTTCTGTGTTACACCTTCAACTGTTTGCTTCCCTGCCCCCTCCACTCTGCACCCCGCCAAAGCCGCTTTGAGCTTTTTTGCTCTGACATCACTGGAGTCAGCATCAGCGGGCCTGGACTAGACCATTACGTGAGTAACGGGGGGAGATTACACACAAATCAGAGCATTTTAGTCAAGCCTTGGCACAAGAGACGCAGCCAAACCCCACTGCAGGGACGCACTGCAGGATGAAAAGTGGCAATTCTGTTGCTTTTTTTTCTACCCTCCGCAGCATCTTTGTCGCAAACTCCTTTGTAGAAAGTTGATGCCATAACAAACAAAACATCCCCAGGGCAGAGGAGGAATGCTCCTAAAAATCTCCGCATCAGCAGAGTAAAATTGCCACTCTCCCTCTGGCTCGCTTTCCTTCTTTTTGTTCTTAGTTGTTGCAGCTGAGAGGTCGTGACCCCTGTATCAATGCTGAACAAGAGATAAATTGCAACAGAAATTTTGTCAAAACTGTTGATGAAAAACAATGTTCGTGACAATAAAAGAAAGCCAAACTAAGACGCCCATGCCAGTTACATACTTTGCTTCCTACAAGCCTGCATTCGTAAAACTTCTGAGATTTTTTAAGCTTTACTTGTTTATGGAAAGCCAGGATGTCTAGGCACATAGAAGCTGGAATGGCTTTTTTTTTTTACTTTGCTTCACACAATGTTTAGACTTACATTTTGTGTATTTAATTGTTTTACCATGTCAGTACCAATTTGGTCAGGTTGAGGTATTGAAAAGGGTTGAGTCAACATGACTGACTCATGTCAGTGTCTGCGGTTAACCCTAAAGATGGATGACAATATTGGGGTGACTACTGAAAAAGTCCTTTTTACATTAAGTTAACAGTGACT
>JBBDHI010000025.1:15516412-15528542 GCA_037177115.1 Craterocephalus stercusmuscarum
TACTGAGGGAGCTCCTCTCTTCACATTTAGATTATTAGATTCACCTATAGTCCATGCACACACACACACACACACACGCACACACCCACACACACACGCACACGGCCGTTTCTAGACTGAAACCATTTCTGGGCTGGCGGCAGCACCGCACCAGCCTTTTGGTTATTGTGGCATCTGTCTCTGATTGGCCGATCCTGCTTCAGCCTCTGGGGGCCTGCAGGGTTGTGAAGATGAGGTGGCTGCTAAGAGACTGAGTCACAACATGCAAGGCTTTGTGGTTGTAACCTCTCCCATACACACTTCTGACAGCTGAGGACATGAGGACAGATTCAACCTACCGACTGAGACATTTACGTTTCAGACAACTCATTTACTAAAAAAATATATTATTCATACTTTAAGAGCATATGTTACATAACCTCTGACAGAGCTTTAGGCATGTCGGTGTTCTGCCTATATAACCTTGAGGCAAAGAAATGACAAGCACCAAATCCACTCTCGGGTGGCTGGAGTGTGACGGCTGCAACTATTGGACATGCGGTCAAAAACCCCTCCAAGGCTTTGCCATCCATCGGACAATCACTCTCCCAGTGGCTTGTTCTGAGGGGTCAGATGAGTCACACACAGAACAAGTACAGGATGCATCCTATAATTCCCAGTTCCCCTTTCTTAACTCTGAGTGCCGCCATCTCCATGGATTGTCTGACAGTGAAATTACTCATTTTGAGTAACTCGGGTGAAAAATATTCCCTAAACTGCTGTTTTTATGCCTCAGTTTTTTGTAGAGATTAAACCAACAACATAAAACATGCTAATCTGTGAGCTTCAGTAGCACTGACAGCAAACAGCAGGCCTTTGTGGAGATGCCAGGCTGGCTATTTCCTCTGTTTCAAGTGTTGTAAGGCAAGCTAGGATGTCACCTTCAGTTTAACAGAGAAGATTGAGGGTGTTATCGAGTTCCTCATCAGTGAGTATTCTCTAGTGAATCCAACTATTAAGCAGTATATCTGCATGAGTCCATCATAGATTAATTAGAATAAAGAGCCAAAACACCAAACCGGGTTTATTATGCTTGCGAGGAAGCAACATGACCACAGTAAATGTTAGAACACTGCTGGGTAAGTCCATGTTTTTATGTAATGTAATTTTGGAGTCTGTTTGTCCTAAATGAGATTATCTCAAAGAGCTCTGCAATCTCTGTCGATCTCTTTCATTAGACTGTAATGAGAAAGAGTCGTGAGGCGTAAACATACACATATACACACACAGATAGACAGGAAGGCACACTCTCCTTCTTTCTCCCTGGCATTTCCTATTCCTCCCTCCATCCAAACAAGCCTGTTAGAGCTGCAATTATGGGAAGGCAAGCATGTATTTATAGTCGGGCGAATATCAGAGACAGAACAACTAGTTGTGTGGCACGGGAGGTGGTTATATTTAACATGCTGTGATGTCAACACGTGGCTGATACGTTACCATGGTTTCTCCTCAGAGACAGGGTGGGCACTTTCTTATCAGTCCAGCGCAGAGACAGACGGGGCGGTAAGAGAGGCAGACGAGACAGACAGACAGACTGAAAGGGCGAGAGTAGGAGAAAATAAAGAGAGCTCTCAAGGTTTAAAAAGGGAAACACAAATAACATTTCAACATAGTGGACAGGCTGTGAGGGACTTTGTTTAGCTCTCTTTGTAGGAGCCATTCATTGACTTTGTACTAACTAAGCTGTCCAATTGCTCTCATTCTTTCCCCATTTATTTAAAATGGGGACTTTAAAAGCCGACATAAAAAATTATCTTCGGTCACCACTTCTCATCACCTTTGCTGCAAACTCTCCACTTTCTTTCACCACTCCCCATTTTACCCCCTCTTCATCCCATCCCTTTGTTTAGTGCTATCTCAGATGCTATCTGAGTCTGAGAAAGGTTAAAAGAGGTGCACTGCCAGCCCCATTTGTCTCCATTCTGCCCTCCAAACTCAAGCTTCCACAGCGATAATCCCCTGTCACATTGGGCCACAACGGCCAGCTGAGTCTGGGAAACACAAAGAAAACATCAACACTCAATGTTTGTTGGCTCATAAGAGTTTTCAAAACTTTTCAGATGTTGTAAATTTGAGCATGACAAATAAATGAACATAATTTCCAACAGACAGAGCCGACAACTCGTAATTAATTCAGAATTATGTAGCAAAGAAGCTTCCCATGGGTAATAGAAATGCATGAAAAACTTGCCTGCTGCTGTTCCTGTTCCCAATTCTCAAAACATTTTAAACACAAACAATTTCTGCAGAAAAATAGAAAAAATGATATAAGCAGGCAGTGTTGATGTATACGAGTCTCCTCAGGCTGCAAATTAGACTACAGTAAATCTTGAGTTCCCCTTAAGGCAAATTCAGGTGAAAATCCATCAAATATTTGGTCTGCATAAAATAACTGCATGCAACTCCCTCTTCACATTAAACTGGCCTAATAGCAAGTGTCACGGCTCATGTCAGGGCTGCATGTTATATATTCTGTAATTCCACAGTGACAGATCCGACACCATGCGCCAAGCCTGTGTTATCTACAATAGCACAGAGGGTTGAGTGGATTTAGCTTGAATGGGCAATAAACTCAAGCAAGGGAATGTGAGAGAAAGTGAATGGAGGGAGGGAGAGAGCTCCGGGAAGACCGAATGAGGAATAAAATGCAACGATTAGCAAAAGCTCCTTAACCTAAAAGGTTTCATTAGATGCTCCAGAGGATGCAAGGTGTCAGAACTGAGGATGCTGAGGCTAAAAAGTGAGCTACAGTAGCCAGAAGACAAGAGGCAGCAGCTCAGCAATCAGAAGCTGCGACTAGGGAGAAAAAGATGGCAGACACATATGGAGCGTGACAATATCATTTTATAGTAAACGTCCGTCCTTTCATACAGAAACTCACTGATGTTTTCAGCACCATTTCAGAGGAAATAAACCTTTAAATGTAGGAGAGGGAGGCAGATCATTTCCCCCCTAAAAATACCAAATTACACTTTGTGAATTTCTATATTTCCATTTTCACCAGGTCACATTTATCAGCAAATCCTACTTATTTAGTTCTGCTTGTTTTTAAATGAATATCATTATTCCTCCAACACAGTGATGTGGTTATTGCCACTTCTCTGTTCATTAAAATTTTGCTTTATGGTTTGTTTCAGAGAAGCAAAGTATGTGGGAAGTTGATCAATGAGCAGAAGAAAATGTCAGCAGGTGAAAAATCAAAAATACTTCCTTAAAAACGGACAACTCTACTGTAGGTCTTGCTGTAGAAGATTTCCACACAGAGTACTCTGACTTCTATGTAAGGTATTTCACAGCTCAGGACTATAGAGATCCATGCAGGATTGAGCAGAATATATCCTAGAGTATCTGTTCTGACCCCATCCACTCCCAGAAGAGGGACTTTTAGTTCCGGCAAATGTGTTGCCGTGCAGAAAAAGCATTTAGGAAAGTTAGGAGATGATAGTAAATGCCAAAATAACAGCTGCATAAACAACCAACAGCCCTTCTAAATATGGATCCTGCTACTGTGTGATGCCATAGCTGTTGGTTTAAAAAAAATTAAATCTGCAGGTGTGTTGTTGCTGCGACACTGATGGAGGTCAAGTGAATGTCCTACAGAACGGAGAATAGTAGGGCTTCTCACATCAAGTGGTACCAGCATCACTTTCCTCACAAACATGACAGTAAAACGTTTTAAAATAAGCAGAAAAAACACTGACAATGACATCTGCTGTTGAGCTTTTGAACCAAATTTCATTACAATAAAAAAATCTCTCTTTATTCCTAATGCAAAATTAAGCTGACAGTTTACAGTTGAAGCATCTCAAGCTCTGAAGAGACAGGAGAGGCATTTACTTAAATGAAGCATTGCCTCTCCACCTTCTGTATCGCTTCATAAAAACAGGTTTTCTACCTGTTTTTATAATGATCTGTATCATGTTCATGTTCATTCTGACAGGCGATTTAAAAAGGAGCTGAAGCGAGAAAGACAGAGGTTCTTAAAACATCAGACAATGTTGGGAACTACTTCCCTGCCTTCACTATCCTGTCAGCACCACACTTCACTTTTCTCTTCCATCTCCTGCTCAGCTGCCTTGACATGTCTCTCATGAGAGCCGGACAATACAGACCAAAAACCATCTCAAAGATGCAACCACTGGCCAGCTCAATTTCCCCCGAAACAGTGTTTCAGAATCCCATCCCGCATCACACCTGAAGATAGATCGAAATGCTTTATCAAGTCAAAAGGTTACCCGTTTCAACTCCTTTTCCTAAAAAAGAAAACAGATCTGTAACAGTACTTTTTTTTCATGATATAACTTCATTGCACACAAAACAAGTGAAGTATTTGTGCGCAATTGTAAAATCCACTTTCAGTTGAGCAAAAATCACACATAGTTCTGCAATGTCTTTTGTAAAAGCATCCTGGTGACAAGACTTATATTTTCCAATAGCTGAAGTCTCATTATCCAAATCCTCCAGATTGTTGAATTTTGGCTTAAATTTTGTGGTCATATTGAGTCAGGAGTGGTGTTTTACTGCAGAATTGACTAAATTCTCAATGGTTTATTAGCATTGGACTTGTTCACTAAATTTTCTGTGCTACTAAATCCATCTCAGACAGATATCACTGTCACATCAAGTGCTTGCGTTTTTATAATGCAATGTGACATGAAACACATGAAAAGCGCTTTAAAAATGAATAAAGTTTGAAGTTTAAAGAGGAAATGGGATAAAAGAAAGACAAGGGCACTGCTGAAAGTTGGTTAACATGGCTAATCGCGTTATGTATGCAGGACTTGCTTTAAAACAAACCGGACATCTTGGATACACATTTTGTTTCAACATATGTGTGCTTTGTAGGTGGGGTTCCAAATCCAAAAATTAAAAAAAAAAAAAAAGATCCCTGTATCCATGACCCGGACGAACAAGGTTTAAACAAATCCTTCTTTAAATCTATTCTTTGTGGCATCCAAAGAACATGTTCTTAGGCTTCATTTTTGTTGTCAGTACTTCTTAATGTTTTTCGCATCCTGCAGTAATATTTTTAATGTTTTATGTTAAGCACCTTGAATCACCCTTTGCATGAAACGTGTTATACTGTACAAATAAACTTACCTTGCCTTAAAAGGACACTGCCAAAGAACTTCAAACTATGTATCAGAATTTAAAGTGCATCTTTCAGACTGTAAGACAACTCCTGTGTGGAGCTGGAGAGTTTTTTTAATGAGTAATATCAGTATGTGAACGCATGGTCTAAGGAAGACAAGCAGGAAGATTTAAAGAGATTGACGGTAAATCAGGACAGAAGAATGGAGCGTGTAGAGAGTGAATGGATGTTGGAGAGCAGCCACGGTGTGTGATTCACATCTATTTTCCACCAGCAGGCAAATGAATCGCACAGTCAAAAGGAGGAAAAAAAGTAATCTCAAAATAGTTTCCCCACCTATTATGTATGCATGTGCGGCTTTTTCTCCCCTATGAGACAAAGGGCAGATATCAAGGGCGTTTTATTACCAGGCACGTGAGTCCCATGTGCTCCTGCACAAAAATAGATCATAAGTCTTCTCCAGTGGAGCTTTTCCTCATCAAAATGAATCTCTTCTACATAAATGCTGAAGCATAAATACAATGCTGCGCTCAGAAGAGAAATGGAAATAGAGTGTGGGGGAAATGTGAATTAAAATGCTTGAGTGACAGGACCCCAAAAGATCTATTTAAAAGGAAATTCATGAATAAGGCAATTTATGTATTCACGGGAACGTTTTTGTTATTCAATGACCTTTGGACTGACTCTGCATACAGACATGGATGGAGAGAAGCAGACTAAACAAGCCCCCTCTAAGTTAACCTGCTTAATAATCTTAAGACAATATTAGATTCAGAACGTAGCAGCAGAAATAAATGCAAGCACACTCAATTAAACTGATTAAAAATTGACATTTAGTGAATTAAGAAAATGTTGAACTTGATTTAGTTGAATTGCAGAGATGCTGCTCATCCATCTCCAAACTCTCCGGCAACACAAGTAAATGTGTTATGCAAGGACATTGTTTAAGTCATTGGATAATTGAGCTGATGAGGCTGACATTTGGAGCCTTGAGACGAGGGTGTGATGTGTGCGAGAGACAGAGCGTAGTGGAAAGAGATGTAATTACTTTGTATGTTACAGAGGAGTAGAAAGACTGAGGCGGGGAAATGAGATCCTAGTGTTAACACTGGTGTCATCTTACGACTTGTACTGGAATAAGAGTAGAAAATAGTACAGCGCACAGACAAAAATACACCCGATTTTATAGTAGCTTAAAATACCATGCACATACCATCAATGTGTGTGAACTCTCTGGCTACAGCACATAAAAAACGATATCTGATGTTAAAATGATCTGGTTCACATGACAGGGATTTCTATACGTTTGTGATCTCAACTTCAGGTCTTGTTCTGGTAAACTCCGACCTTTGAATTCATTTCTTTGCTTTCCTCCAACGCAAAAGTTTGAACTTAATGGTTTAATTTACTGTCCCATTTCTCTTAAATATCTTATCCTTCAGTTTTTCTCATATGGAGATAGTCTATCAATTGCAAAGGAGCCCTTTCCGTGTCTTATTTAAAAAAAAAAAAAAAAGCCTTGTGTGAAACCAAAAAGAAAAATGCAAGAACCACACAAGAGGTTTAGCTAGGCGAGAGGAGGTCGTTTCAAATGAAGGAAGCAGTCTCATGTCTCATTTGCCTCCTCAGCCACAGCTCGTCTTTCACCTCATCTTTGTCTCACCTGCAAAGCATTTCCACAACACAGCCGAGTTACCACTTATTGCCAACAATGACCAGGCTGGTGTGCTCCATCTTCCTCCTACACTGTACAAACAACATGAATGCCAAGCACAGTCTGCGGTGCCAGCTTCTTTCTTTCCAGGAAGAAGGTAGTAAACCAAAACATAACCTGCTAGCCTACTGCAGCCTGGCTTAAGGCATGTGTGACTTATCGCATGCCTTAAAGTTTATATCAATTAAAAACTGTATATCTCAAAAAGTAAATGTTGCAACATTAACAGAGCTTGTAGTCTTCTTCAGAGTTATAATTATGCTGCTGCTCATTAAATCAAAGAACATAAGTGTTAATTTGCAGGATTTTTATGAATCATGGGCAATGCTAACTGGATAATATGCCCTGCATTTAACTTTTTAATAAAATTGTTACAAAGAATTCAAAATAAAACAGAAACCTGTGTTTGTACTTTCAGGCCACTGTAACATGAAGGTGAAACATGGCAATGGGCAGGGGCAAGATAACGAACGAACAAAGTATTTTCATGCTTGAAAAACATTTCAGGGAAAACCATCTTGTAATCCTGCAATTAAATAATTAAAAGACAAAAACTAAAATTCAAACTCATCAAATGTAAGGAGAAAGCACTACAGAATCTGAGGATGAATATGTAATAATTTCCTAATTGAAATTGCAATTTTAAAAATTAAGCCATTCACAACCCGAACCCTTCCCTGACCATTTAGCCTGTCTGCTCTTTCTATGAACAAACCATGCCAAAAAAAAGAGTCCTTTAACTTGAGAGGCTCATTTCCAACAAACATTGGTCCTGTGGTTTGCAGATTGCACTGAATGTGGTTCATCTGGACTACACATCCCCTCCAAGGTGCTCTTATAGGAGATCCCTTTGGAGTTTCCCTACTCCAGGCAGAGTGCTGCAGGCCCTTCTTGGCTACTGCATGATGATAAGTGAATTGCTCTTAGTCTGGTCCCTTCCGTCAAATTGATTTGCCTTGGGAGAACCCACCAGGGTTTTTTTTTTGTCTCAGACAACTACAGAACCACCAAGGTAGCAAATAAAGGCCAAAAAGTTATGTTGGCAAATCTACTTCAAATCCACAAGAATTGATTCAAATAAAAAAAATAAATTACTCTGCATATGTACACGACTGACTTAATGAACTTGCAGTATATTTATGTATGAACGCTGTTGCATGTCGTGTGTGTGACAAACAGGATGGTGCAGAGCTTGCACTATCCTTGAAGGGTCAGTGTAATTTGATTATAATCAAATGTGAAAGCTGCATGAACTCACAAACCGCCCACAATCTTTGCAAACCTAACTGAAGTAAAGCATTAGCATCATGAGGGACCCACACAAACACAGGCATACACAACATGCATGACCAAACTAACAAATACATTCAGACATGTAGCCCACTTTGCTTTCTCCTGCTGTATTTCAGAAATGGCAACATTGTGTGAACTGTGTCCAGTCAGAATGTCACACACACAATGATGGAAAACTGCGTGCAGAGCAACAACTTAATATCCATTTTCCTGCATGGTTACCGATGCCCTGATTTTACCCTGAGGGTTCACAGATACACTTAATTTAGTTCAATCTGTGTATGGTCTTGGACTGGGAGGCACTGGAGCTTTATTATGATCTCATTTGTCTCTGTGGAAATGATAATCTCCTCTGAGTTTTTTGGTGACAGTGCTGGATATAATAATCCTGTCCATGTGTGACGAAGCCGTCTCATCGCTGACAGCCGCATCTACTGACACTGCGTGCGTGCATACACTCACACATACTCGCCTGACTGCCTTTGTTACGCGCAAAAGTTCCAACAGTCCCATCTGGCTCAGCTAGGTAAATATTAAGGGTGCACGCTCTTATTATTTTTGCTGGGTTTACTGTGTGTGGCGTTTGATTGTAACTCACCGCCCGCTCCCGCTTGGTTCAAAACAGAGGCAACATCCAATCAGCTGTGAAAATAAAGTGATGTCAATCACGTGATCACTCAAAATGTTCCCATCTTTTTTAACACTAATCATTTTTGTATTTATGATACTGTGAAAAAGATGTTTATCTTGAACTGATTTATATGATTTATGTGGGCTGGTTTAGTATTTGTTTGCTGTCTGTAAACCAGGCATTATTGATCCTAAACAGAGGCGTTGTGTGTAGAACTTGATTGTTATCACAATACAAGCTAGACACAAATAACTGAGCAATAAGAGCTGCAGAGAAATTCACCTTCTTCCAACTCTTGTGTTCACTAGATTATATCGTTTCAACAAGTTCTGCATTTTGAGGGAAAGTGTGAGGTGAGGAAGTTTGTCTGGGTACAACATTTTTCCTAAACATCCTTTTTGTGTTCTGAACACTTGCAGCGGTAAAAAAAAAAATGTCAAGCTCAAAATGATCTGCAAGCATGAGTGTGAGAAGCAACCTAAATAAAGAACAAAAAGGATGAAAAGTAGGAAAGGTTTGCAAGCTGTGACATCTGCAGAAGACAGTTGGTTATGCAAGAGAGCAGTGTCTGCAGGGGTTGGATTTAATTAATTTCACACAAAAACACAATACATCCAGCTGTAACGACATAAGAGATAAGCACCAATAAGATGTGAGAGCTCCTTACTTTACCATCCTGATCGAAGTATTAATACGACTCATCAATTAATTGGCACAATAGTTAATTTTAAATTCTGATACCTTGTTACATTTTAAATAATCCATAAAAGCAGCTTGACACCCCCTTGTGCTGCTACTCTAAATATAATTTCTAATGCCTCAAAGAAAGATATTCAAATTAACCAGTTAACACTTTGATGGGTCAACTTTCTAGTATCTATTACTTTAACCAGTAGCAAACCCTTTTAACAAACTGTAGGAATATTAGTTTGCTAAAATGTGTGTATTGCTTATACAGTATCCTCCTCTCTCACCGACACGGTTTGTTTCCCCGCCGCTCTCTGCTCTTGCCGTGTCCTACCTCTACACTCATAATGGTGAAGTAGATGCAGACGCTGGGTGGGAGGTGGATGTGAGAACTGAGCGCCGTCAGAACCAATTTTTATCATCTTCTCCCGCGGCCCCACTGACAGAGCTCTCATATCCAAACTGTTTCCAATTTCCACCACTCATCTATCGGCGCATGGTACAGGCTCTTTTTAAAATGTAATCTGTTACGGATTACCGAGCGCCCGCTTGAGATTTGACCCAGCAATATAATCCTTTGTGTTGATCTAACATAATCTGATTTCTCTCAATTACTTTGTCTCCAAAATACATGGAATAGAACCCTAAGTGAACAATGTATTCCTGTGACAGAGTCATTTAAATTAATGTAGTTATGCAAAATAATTGCACGCTACTTACAATGACACTCAACTGCAAGATGATGCATAGAAAATATTTCAAATTTCTCTAATCCAACATTTTATAATACAATTTTACAAGTATAATTGATCAGTGACCCATCTGATAGAACCAGAAAGCTGTATTATTAGTAAGTTTCGTGTTATTTATCTTACCTTGACACCCACACACACACACACACCGCTGCCAGCCACTGTCTCTCCCCCACAGTGATGTTTTTACCATCCCTCCTGCACACCAGGAGTTGCCTTGAATTTGTTCTCCACTGTGGCTACTGTCTGACAGCCTGAAGATCTGAAACGCTGCTCTTTATCTCCTTGGGTTTTAGCTGAATCAGAGGAAGGCGAAGCGCTTCTAATCTTATCAAATCACTTTAGAGACTTGTACAAAACTCAAGGACATTAAAGATTCTTTCAGAAAGCTTTAAAGGAGTCAGTGTCATTCTGTGTTATCTGAGAAAACGATCACGTAAATGATTTGTCATAATGCACCCCATGTGTACCAAACTATTAGGTAAATCTTTTTATCCCACAATGTAATAAGTTTGTATCAAGTCATTCCACATCAACAGACTCGCGCATGTTAGTGTGGTGAAACATCAAGGCCATTTTACATTATCATAAGCCTGAGGGCAACACGGCCTGCGTGTTTACCAAGTGTGTCACTTCACTTTCCTAAAAGGAAAATGAATTATGGCAGCTGTGCAACTGCCGCGAAACCAGCACTGACCATGAAGAGGAATTATTCGACAAACCAACCATGATCCCTTTGTTCACTTATAGATGTAATTAAGCATTAAGAGGCTACTTATGGTTGCACTTTGGCAAAGTGACTGGCGAGAGGAAATTCTTGGGCCTTCTGATTATATAAAGAGTAAATCTGAAGAGCAGTGAAGTGTCTCGTGGAAGACTGCTAAAAAACAAAACAGAATTGTTGAACTTTTAAAGATGTGGGTGAGATAGTGGCCTGTGTCTAAGTACTATTATAAAATTCACTGAAAATAGTGTCTTTTGTTATGAAAATTCATAATTTATGAGCATACAAGTGTTTCCCCTACAACCACTAAGCCAAGAGTATAGCGCCACGACTTCATGATACCAAGCATTAAATTGTTTCACATCGACATTTTATATGGAAAGTTCTTAACTGAAGCAGCTTTAGGTAGGCTGCTCTGCTGTCAGACGTCTGCTCTGCAGAGTGCAGCGAAAGGGAGAGGGGTGGGGCCCAATTAAGCTTCATTAATTAAGCCCACAGGCACGGTAAGCCTCGAGATCATCCAATAAGTTTATTACATGTCGAGTCCTGAGAGGAAAGGTAGCTGCTAATAAGTTGCTTTAGATTTTACAAGTTAAAAGACACCCAATAAAGATATTGAAGATTAACAGCAAACGTGATGCTAACATTAAGTAATTGGTCCCAACATTACAGCCGGCTACTGCAGTTATACTGGTTAGCTTAATATATAACGATTGTAACGATTCATTTTAACAACGATTTGATTCATATCACGGTTTGTGGTTACGATACGATTCATGAACGATTCTAGTTCATTTAGAACGATGCGATCCAAAAAGATTCAGTGACTTGAAATCGATTCAGTATATCTATCAACAACTAGCATCAAAAATTCAACCAGTGTGATTGTCTGAAATACCTGGATGCTGGACAGTGCAGGGAAGTTTCTTAGTAAGACGAAAGAATCATAGTTTCTTGCAAGGGAATCAAGTATAAATCAAAAATATGGGTATAAACAAAACAAGAAACAATAATTAATAGCAAATCCATTCACAACTGTTTTTTGTTTTATTAAGTTCACCTCTCCCAGTTGAATCAACATGGGCTAAACCTTTTGTGGCATTATTTTCAATAATTATACAATTTTTAAAATGAAAATACACTTAGTGCAAACAATATTTTAATAACCTGCTACTTGCACTATTTTCTCAACATAAAA
>JBBDHI010000025.1:15593389-15606420 GCA_037177115.1 Craterocephalus stercusmuscarum
TCTATATAGCAGCATATGGCAATAGGAAATATACATGATAGCACTACTTCAACATCAATACAATGAGGGAAAGCACAGAAGGATTTCATCGTTTTTCTTTTTTTTTATTGTGGGATTCCTGTTTTTGCCTTGTACATAGATATGGTTGTTCCCATTGGCTTTTTTCCTTATTTCACTTTCACAGATAAATCTCGATGGCACACACAATTGGTTTAGGCCATCTTAAACACAGGTTCTAGTTTATTATTGACATGCTCGGGCAGGGTTGTTCACATCAAATAACTTCTTTTTTCTTTAATATTTTTGTATCAAATCCAGTCATCAAAGGCAATTAAAGTACATTTGCATGTTTTGAAATAAACAGCACATTAAATACTTAAATTGGTAAAGGCGAGGACTCCGAAGTGACTCAGAAAATTTCGGTCACACCATATTTTATGTGATTCATTGTTGGTATTAAAATAATTTATTGCAGCACCCTGGCAAAAAATTTGCAGATTATTACCATATTAGTCATAGTATCGGCTAATATAAAATAATTCAAAGTATGCTGGATTATCACCTGTCGGGACATTTGAGACATTTTAGTGCTTTCTGCAACCATGACCAATTGGACACTGTCATGAGTTGGTGACATGGTTACAGAAGAAAAGGTTTGACACAGACACACATGGAGGCTTCCCTCTGAATAGTATCCTGTTTAAGGAAACTGCAGCTGACACACAACGTTTCCGGAAAAAGTCAGAAGCAATTAGTTTCCCTGCACCCACAGAATGTAGCTTGATATTTTTAAGCAGTTGGCATGAGACAAGAAAAAAGGACAATGCAACAGTTGTCTTGTAATCGCTCAGGCTGATTCCTCCACTTTCAAATTTCACAAACTTCCTACTGGAAACTTTAAAAGAATGTTTTGAAGAACCTAAAAATTGGGTTTTGTCTAAATGTTTTGCCTTTAAGAATACATTTAAATGTAGATTAAATCCTTAATAAGGTGGTTTTGAAGTGTTCAAAAGGAAGTTTACTGGGTGAATTTCCATGGTCTTGTATCTTAGGTTACTCTAGCATAAAGACTAGCTAATTAAGCTAGCTCTGTCCAAGGCATGACAACAGCATTGTTAAAGTTGTTTAACTTTTTTTTTATACAATCCAGGACACTAATGTATAAATTTGAGGATGGGAATGTATCTGCTGAATTCACTGAAACTTGCTCTGATAGAAACATATCAGAAGGTCTCTTCGTGCTCCGAATGTAAACTGTTACAACTTATTGTGCTGGTATGAACCTCCTATCTACTTCCCATGTGCACATGACAGTCTCCTCTGCAGGTCTTTTGGATGCAGAGCTCAAGCACAGCAGAGAGGAAGGTGTAGAAAGCTCCAAATTGTTTTTATTTGTTTTTCAAACGCCCCTTTTTCACAAAGTTGACAAGTTTTGCTTTAACGTTGATGCATAAAAATAAGAAACCAAAGAAGCATATTAAAGCCAATCTCATTCCAATTTGTCAAGACACTTACACCATGACTCTAATATTTGTGTTTGTGAATATGAACAAACCAAAAAACCAAAAATCAACGCAGATATCAAGTCATCAGAATACTTGCCAACAGTTCAGCCCTGAGGGATGTACGGCATGTATTAAATGGATGCAGCCAGGTTCATATGCACATTTGTCTGTATGTATTGAGAGTTTTAAGGTAATCATGGGTCTGTCTGGAAACCAATGGGAGGCTAAGATAAATAAAGCCACAGACTGAGTACTTAGTAGTTAAGACATCTTTGCAATCAGATGCTTTCCCTGCTGGCTCTTATATAAAATGCTAATTTACCACTCTGCTGTCTTAGGTTTTCAGTTGGAACACATTGTTCAGCGTGTTTTACGCAATTGTGTAACAATTGGAGGAAATGCTCTGAGAAACAGCTGAGGAACACTTTGTGGTACGAATCTAAGGACACAACTAGAGCCGTGAAATTGCTGTTTAACAAATTTTAATACTAATCCTTTTCTTGCCAACAAGCTAAAAGTGAAAAAAGGAAAGTCCAAAAGCATTCGACTGAGCTCCATTTGTTTTCCCAGGGCCATATTTTGATTGAGAGTGGCCACTACATGCAAGGGAAATGGAAAAAGGTATCATTTAAGGCTTCTAGCACTGCAATTATGAAGTTGTATCTAAAGCACAAAATGTTAGTTTAATCTGTGTTAGTGACTTAACAGTATCTAATTACACTCGGGACAGAATCTGTCACAGAAATGTTAAAAAAAAAACATTAAATATTACCCGCATTGTAAATGCTGCTGATATTGTTCATATACGTCCTGCCGCAATCTATTCGTAATAAGGTGAGTTTAAAAAATAACCTATATCTTGTGTCTTAGTGTTTAAAACGCTAACACACTGAGATAAGATATGTGACTGAAAGCTGTACAGGATGTTGCAGAAATACAATACCTGGTTTGTATTTGGATTTGAGCACATTAAAGTAAAATCTGTGTATTTTTCTTCTTTCAAACTAAAGACCTGAAACTAATCAGTCATTTTGCCAACAGGCCAATATTTACATCACAAATTCACTTCACTTTCCACAAGAAACGTCAGTATAACAGTGCTTCTTCACACTTGTTCTGACCTCTCAGACATCATGGAATGGGGGCATGGGTAAAAAAAACATAGTTAAAATAGATTTTAAAATAAATCTATAACAAAAGTACATACACATTTAAAAATCTTCATGCTTATTCACAAGTCACACTATCACATGTCATCCATTCACAATACTGGGTAGAAGACAACAAAAGGTGCAAATAAGACACATCACAAAAGGTTGAAGTAACAGTAGCAAAACAAAATGTGTCAAATTGTTCATAAAGTTCATTTCCCAGTCTAGTAGAACCACATGTGCATTGGGACTGGGCGGATTTTCAGCTGTGTTATATAAGTTGGTCCACATGTGTGTAACTCACATTAAGGTTCATTTTACATAAGGACAGGGCTTATGAATCCATCACATATTGTCCAACACAGATGATGAGGTACTTCACTTGAATGAATCTATTTACTTTAAAATAAAAAAATCATTTCCAGCATATCTGACTATTGCAGCTCTACGGGTCAACTTTGCACTTTTCAGTTCCATCGTACAGATTTTGAAAATGAAGAGATTAATAAAACAGCATGTGAAAAGCACAAAACCCATTCAGTATTGGAAAAGGAGCAGATTTTCCATCTGAATTTTGAGCAGTGTGTGTCCGCAGACCAAACGCAACATAATAAGGTTCAACAATATGCCCTTCTGATCAGCAGCATAATAAAAAACAAAGATTTTGCCTCATTGCTCTACTTATTGATCGACCAACCTCAAAGACTATATGTTTGGAGCAGCAAATCTCATTGGATTATAAGGAAAAATGATTTGCGTTAAGTTCTACGATGGCAAATATGTTCCGCACCAAGGCAATAAGTATGGCCACAGCTCACTGAGGTAAAAATACTTATGTTTTTGTTTTTCACTCACTTCCCTTCAAGTCTCACCTCCTATTTGGTTGTGGTTTTATTCATTAATGCGGTGGTTCCCAAACTTTTTCCACTTGGTCCCCCCTTCATCGACAACAGTTTGGTTTGGTTCTATAGTGTAGAACCATCACCTGATCAAGCTCAGGAACAGATATGCCTTGCGATAGTATATTATTTTTTATTTATTATCTCTTTTTTTTGGTTTGATCTCTGCTGTTAATTGATATTTGTTCTGCCCATTAGTAAGCCTAATTTTAAAATGTGTTCATATTTTGCTAGCAAATGTGCAATGTGCAAAACTGCTAGCAAAACAGCAGGTTTTGCTATGTTATTCAGCCTTGCTAAATTGCCTGGGCCCCCCTAAGGGATCCCGCCCCCCAGTTTGGGAACCACTGCATTAATGTGCCCAAACCTGAAATGACCCAGCAATGTGTTAAATGTCAAGAAACGCAGACTTGAAGATGACAACACACTGAAGTGTGTAAGCATACAGAACCAGGAAATAACCTAAACATGGAAAAACCAAATGCTGATAAAACATGTGTGTTTACTTTAGCCCTCACTAAAATGGAATCCTGTTATGATTGCGCTACTGTTAGCATGCCAACAACAAAGGTGAAGAGTGCAAAGTTAGCATGAGCCACAATAGCCACAATAGCCACATAACCCAGAATTCTACTTGAACATATGCGAAAGGCACTGGAGCTCTTTCAGCTGAACAGAGTGATTAAAGACATACAGCACTAATCTACGACCATGTTTCGTACCTTGAGTCTGAGGATTGTGGTACACTCCATGCATTTCCCATGCAGAGTCATCCTTATGGCACGATAACATTTCTCCCACTCACAAATTACACATGAAAGAACATCAAATAAAGAATATTGATTCCCATCAGAAAAACTCGCAAGTACAAAAAAAAACATCTGTCATGTCTGTTTGTTAAAAAAATTTTTCCCTTGTGCAAACAAAAAGGTGAAGAAAAAAAAAACGCACAGTAGCGAATGGAGCGCAGGACAGAGACTCAGTTATTCCCATGCTCTGATGCAAACGTATCAATAACAAACGTATCATCCCCTCAAGAAAGTGTACAGCATCTAATAAAAGATAAGCGATTGAATGCCACTTTGTGACACGCAGTCCTCTCAGTCTGTCACTACTCCTCTTTCTAGCGGTCTTCATTTCAGAGCACAAGAAGCACAAGCAGGGCGCAGACTGTATCAAAGAGTCCACTGTTCTCTTGGCTTGGCACTTGACAACTATTGTACAGTTAGCATGAGATGACTTCCAGAAAGCTCTCTAAAGAAGTGGGTTAGGCTGTGTTTGAAACGCAGAAACTGAGCCATGTGCTCGGGTTTTACCAAAGAGTCAGTTATTGATGAGGAGAAATGAAAAGTGAGGTACCTCTGTGCAGCAAATGTTCGTTTCGGATTATTTTGTCCAGCAATGCTTTCTCTCTTGGAGATGAACCGGATACAGAATTCACATTAGGCCTGAAAACAGTCACATTTGGCAAAAACAAACAAAAAAAACAACTAAAAACAACAACAGACAATGTTGTGTACTCGTTTTCCCTTTTCAGTAAAGGGTTAAAATGCAACGTGGCTAAACATTCTCAGGGACGTAGTTCTTAAGACTCCGTTTCTAATGGCTCCTGCTTTGAGCTAAAAGGCATCACAGAGAATGCCCATCAAGCGCTTGGTTGGATAAAAAAAGAGAAGCAGGCAAAGACCTTTTCATATGCATACCGACCAGCTTTCTCCTTCTCTCTGCCCCCTGCTATGCTTTTTTTTTTCTCTCTCTCTCTGTCCCCATTAAATTCCACTCCTATTCAACCAGCTAGGTACCAGGACACCATTATCTCGCCCTTGTTCCTCACATTTCCACAGTCTCAGTGCGTTTTATTGTTCCCCCTCGGTCCTCTGTTCCCTCTGTCTGTGTTTGACAAAGCCCCGGAGGGTGGTGGAGGTGGAGGTGGTGGTGGTGGTGGTGGTGGTGGTGGTGGTGGGGGGGGGGACGGGTCGGTCCAGCTGCTCCATATGTCTGCCAGATATGGTATCCATCCCCCACACCCTTACACAGCTGATGCTTTCTGTAAAAATACATACAATACATGCTCACACACACAATTTCAAGTGGTATGGCAAGTTTTGAATACATTACGTTGTGTGTGTGTGTGTGTGATGTATTGAGGTTTTCATCGGAGCGCATTCTCATGACTACGAGGCGTTGAGTTGGGGGATAGCAGGAAAGTGTGTGTGTATGAAGAGCCGTCAGGAGGAGAAAATGCACACTTGCTCTTGCTTCCCAGCTGAAATGCCGTCATCTGCTTCCTAGCAGGTTGCCTCCCCGTAACCTACGAGACATCAGCAAAGCGTTTTCCTGTCACTGGCTTTGGCGCTCTAACTCCCCCCGCTCTGAGGGGGGCACCGCCCCACCCTCATGCGAAGGGTGCCGCTTTTGTGCAGGTGCCAAAGCTGGACAAACTCCTCGGGCATGGCGTGGAACCATTTGTAGGGCAGGATGTTGTCGTAGTAATGGTGGCTGATGGGCTGCTCGTCCAGGCCCACGGAGAACGGCCAGAAGCCGTAGGCCGTCACTTCGTCGCACAGCCCCAAGGCTAAGCTGATGAGGAAGAGTCCCGTGGAGAGGCGTCTGGCGTGCACGCCGTGGGCTTTCCAGAATTTGCCCACCGTGCGCAGGAACTCGGGGTTGGCAAAGAGCATGGTGAGGCTGGAGTTGGTGTCTGCGAGCGCATAAGAAGCCCGCAGCGAGGGGTCGGTGCCGGGTCTCATGGAAAATGCTGGCATGTAGATGTAGCTGGAGCCGTAGACCTTCATACTGTCCACAAAAGCTTTTCTCGACCACAGAAGGTTCTGAAATCTGAGTGACAAAGAGGGCAAAGACAACAGAGTTACTTTAAATATTCTGGTGCAGCAAAATGAAGTAAGATTTCCCTTTAGAGTCATCATGCACTGATGGAAGGTCTGCAGACTCCTCGCTAGAGCTGCCTGCTGTCGTTTCCTCTGTGATAAATGTGTTACTTGAGAGGTTGCTGAATAGATTAATAGTCAGGATGCCTTTTAAAGAGATTAAGATTTAAAGTGAAATTAAACACCAGTTAATTTCTTTCAAATGTCTTAAAAGCCTCTGCAAACTTTCAGGACCAATTCCAGAACATAAGTCAAGGTTTCCTGCTTGACCAAGCTGGGATGACCAGTAATATCTCATGCACTGTCGCAGTACAACACAAGTATGTGTCCACGAGCACTTGCTCTATTTAAGAGTAAACATGCGACCTTTTCTCTATGATGCTGGGGTTGGCAGTGACCAGATGCGTCCTGGTTCCCACATCTTCCACATATTTCTTCGAGAGCGGCGGAAGGTTACACCTAAAAGAGCAAAAAGGCGCATTTCACATACACATGCACTCAGAAGCGGACCATCGGGGAACAGCAACAGCTTCTCTGCCGGCCTAGAGGCGGTCAGAATAAGAAATGAATGTAAATTTCATTTAAACATTTGCATCATATCACTAAATTTCACTGCTTCAGCTAGAAAATCAGAAGCTCCTAATGCCCAACGCTACTGACACAAACTGAGACAGCAACATCAAATCTCCATGTTCTGCAACAATCCAAAGCCTTGCGGATAACAAAGGAAACCCTCCATATCTTGGCATTATTGTGGGGGATGGGGCCTAAAAACGCTGTCACCAACATAGCTGTGTCAGATAACACCTTGTGTGGTGTTCACTGTTTGGTAAGATGATCTATTCAATCAGTTCAAACATTTATTTTTCTGTAGATTGGAGTTAATTACAGATAGCATCAGTCATGTCAGTAACAACTCTGGGATATCAAGCTTTAGTTTTCCTTTAGTTTTTCATTTTTTGTTGATATTAGCCCATCCTGACTGATCGGATGTTTAGTCTTTTTGCAAAAAACAAAACAGGAACACCCCCCCCCCATTATTCATTGCAATGCTTCATGCCACATTAAGCACACAGGCTTTAGCAGGGATGCAGAGCCTGTGGAAGCTCATCATGAAAGGTTTCTATTAATCTTGTATTAAAGGTGAAGAGGGCAAAATGATGAATTGGGTGAATGGCATTTCTTCCTTCAGTTCTGTGTGGTAGAGCACACCGATACCAAAGAGGGAATGAAACTACAGTCTGTTTAAGCTTCTCAGGCAGATAAAAAATAATACTCAGCATAAATATATAGAAGAGAATTACACTATTTATTATGCGCCAGACTTGGGCAAAAACAGGGCTCAGAACAGGTGCTACTATGGATTGATACATGTTTCAAGCTGGCAACTCTACCTCAGACTTTCTTCCATTTTGTTTTACATAAGTTTAATCCCAAAATGAAACCACTGGTGACCCATAAGCTACTTTTTGAAGGCCAACTAAAAAAAGAAGAGCTGATTAATGTTGCTTTTCTTGGATGCTTGTTGTAGAGGAATGATACATAAACAGGGTCTCACACCAGAGGAGTGTTTCTAATTCCATCTGCTGAAAGGAAAACTTACTTTGAAGTTTATACTTTCCATTAAATCATAAAACATGTGTTTCAGTGTTTTAATATCATCCATCTTGCACAATATTACTCAATAGTTTGTTGTTTTGTAGGCTTTCCTCGTAGTGTTTTATAGTCTTGGAAAACATTTTAATGTAATGATTTTTTGTACTCTTTAGTGGCATACACAATCCTAATGTAGTGATGGCAGAATAGCAGGTCACTAGAGACGACCAATCAGAGGAGACCATTTGGTGGCATTTATTTCCACGTCTAGGGTTCCTTTATTTGCTTTGCAAACAACACAGCTTTGAATAGTTTGTAATTATTTCATCATCAGGGACAACCCTCTCCTCTTCGCCTCCGAAGGATTTATTAAGGAAGAGTCTTCTGAGTGGATGAATTTCTGAGTGGGTGGGCAAAAGGCTAATAGGTGATTTATGAATGCGGAGAAAAATGTTTGGCCCAAATATGGACCACAGCTGCAGTTTTCTTTGCTCCATATCTGGCTTTAACTTAATGTTGTTGACTCTGTGGGAGTGTAGCTGCCAAAACTGCTGCATGACGTTCACATGTGGCCGACAACTCCCTTTCCTATTAGAATTATGGGAAAGTATATCCACATTTTTGATTAGTACTGTAAGTGCGGCCCAGCTCCTCATAGCTGAACCACCCGTGGCCCAAAAAACACAGTCTGGTTACAGAACCATAAGGGCTACAAGTGCCCTCGATTATGCCCAGACTGGGCTTGTATCTGGGCTTACATGGCCCAAGTTGCTGCTTAGCATGAGATGATAGGCCCGTACAGGGTATAGGAGGAGAATGGCTGGCTGAGCAGGAGGCATTCAGGTTGCCACCCGTCACTTGTTCACTTGGGCTCCTCCAGCTAGCATCTGCTAGAATTTTACCATACCGGGAAATATGATGTTATAGTAGCTGTGTAGCTAAATAAAAACACTGTGGGCAATGAAACAACAGGATAAATCAAGTTCCTTCTGCATTAAAATACTAAAACATACACCTCTTTTTTGGTAAATGGTCATACTAAAGGTGAACAAATTGTTTTAACACTGCAGATAAGATTGCTGACATGAGAAAATGTTTAAACAGGGGCGATGTGGACATCTGGGATTTAAATAGCAGGTTTCCGAATCATTTTGGTCAAATTGCAGGTGCACATTCTCTGAGAGCCTGAAACCACTTTTCACTGTGGTGTCACACCACATTACATTCAACAGGAGGTTTGGCAAGTCAATCAGGTTCAACCGACCTGTGTGAAGGAAGCAAGTTTGGGATTGATGCGAAATATGTGTATCGCTGGTGATGCCTACTGCTGTGTGTCCCAATGAACCTGGAGAATGCAGGTTTGTAGTCTTTCTTCAGGTCTTTCTTCTATGTACAATCATATTACTATCATTTTGATCAATATCCAGAGGCTTTAAATGGTGCCTTTAAATAGGTCAGCATCCGTGCATTACAGGGTGTATAAAATGTGTAAAAGTGAAAAAAGAAAAAGCTCCTCTTGAATGCATATGTTTGTGAAAATATTAAACTAAAGAACCATGTCAGCGATTCACAGACCATCAGCAGATTCTGATTAACCTCACCCAAGAGACAAATAGTTTCAAACTCCTCCCTCTGTTAGGAAGCAGCAAGTCTTCAGGTCCAAAACCCACAAGTCATCCTCATTAACAGAGACAGAGTAAGATACTGAATTTGATTTAGGATGTCTAAAAGTCACCAACAACCCCAAAACTCCAAAAACATATCCATGACTTTGACATTTTATTCTGTTTACAGGGGTAAATAACCTTCTTCTGTCAACATGTTTATTTTTATCTCCAGCTTTCTTCTCTTTTCCGTTGCTGTACACCTCAGAAACAGGAAGTCAACTTTATTTAGCCATGCCCTTTTCTTTGCATCTGTCATTTTATCACCAGGAGTTATAGTTCCTCTAATGTAAAAGAGACATTAACTAATAAATTTCCATCAATTCTGATCTTTTCGAGAAATGCTTCGAGAAACTGGAAACACTGATTTTTGCTGTCAATGCACCACTCCATTTAGAGAGACAGATAATGGTGTAAAAAAATACAAAAAATAAAAATTTACATTCAAATGGTGACTGAAAGTTGCTGGATTGTTCATAGTAAGCACCATAAAGAGGAAAAGGGGGCGGTGGAGTCGGGTTTCTCTCTCCACATCCTACAGACCAGCTAAAATGAAAAGAGCTGCAAGTTTGGAGTCTTAAAAAGGAAAAGTGGTAATGTCTCTCTTTTATTTAAGCAAAACAATATTTACAATCAATTCATTAACACCTCAGGAAGTTGGTTTCACTTTTGAAAAAGGGGCATAAAATGTCCCTTCTAAGCAATTTTCTCCACAAGCTCTGCATCTTTGACATATTTCCAATGCTCCACCATAATCCAAACACTATTAACTATTATGAGAGCTGCTCCTTTGGTTGATCCCCCCCCCGCCCAATCCCAAAGTGTCCAGCTCTCACCGCATGATGAAGTCAGCCTGGTCGATATCCCGTCCACACTTGCTGTGTCTGAGGATGCCACCGTTGCCCACCACTGCGCACTTCTTTAGGGGCAGCTGCAGAGGGTTGGCCTGGATTGGAGACAAGTAAGCACATCATTAACGACCCAAAACGGGTTGCACAGACACCCAGAAACAAGGACTCACTATGACTTGAACTCGATTCTAACATCCAGCCCTGTGTCATCCAGGGTCTAGTGCTAATTTCCTCCCATAGCCCGAGGTGCTGACAGAAAAACCAGCAAGGAGATATGAAGGAAGGAGATTTCCAAAAGCAAGCTGGGGTCATACAGCTGATGAATCAGACTCTTTTTCTGGCCTTTAGCTCCTGGGACAAAGGCTTTATTGTGTATGAGGACAGTATCTACCAAGCAGCCACGGGCAAGGTGTCTTTTTTAACCATATACACATACTGACTTCATGCCTGTAAACTATCCAAATTGCCAATTAACCCCTGGATGAAAGTAATAAAATAATTGTAAACTTTGAATTAAACACGCCCACAATGTTTGTCTTAATTAACTAATGGCAAAAACGGGAACATGCATGCTTTCTGAAATTATTTCTAATAATAATTCCTTCGACTTAAATTAAAACAGAATCAAATTTTGGTCCCTGGAAAATGTCTTTTCTAAAGTCTACAGATGAAATATGCGTGTAAAGGGTGCAGAAGATGGCAGATGTAGAGCATAACTGAGGCCGAGCCTGGAGTGGCTTATTGACCCTTGTGCCTTCCTATTAAAGCACATACTGGCCAAAGCAGATGTTTGCCTTCTTGAATTTTGTTCCATAATACAAATAGCTGCACAAAATGTACAAATATACTTTCTGTTTGTGCGCCCTGTGACTACACTGTTACAACAGACTAGCTGAACTGATCAGGTCTTCCTTTTTAACCCACAGTAACCATCACTGACAAACTACCAGCATCCTTGGTTGTGAATCACAGATGACTATCATCATCTCTACAGAAGCCTCATTTATGACAATATTAGAAAACTGTTGCAGAGGACACTGAAACACCACAAGACACTTCACAAGGCAAATGCCAGAGGATCTTTCTCTTTGCATCAGCATCAGTTTAAGTGTGAGGGATGGATTAAGCGTGATGGCGGAAACAATTGTGCTCATTATTCCACTTGGAGTGCACACGCTTGGGAATACACAAGCACAGGCACTTCTCTTTGCCTTAGGATCTCTTTTGGACCGTGACAGAGGAGGAGTCACTGGGCATTACCCTGAATCCAGCTTATCATCAAGGGCCCAGGAAGTTTGGATCAAACTTGAGAGGGGGGCATTCAGAGACAGCGGTCAGACATTATTCATCCCATTCATTATTAATTTGCTGAACCGCATGAATTCCCACAGCATATACCCAAAAAATCTAGCTTCATCCAGCCAGGATGAATAACAAAACAAATCGTCTTTAAACATGATAGTAAATTGAGAAAACCTGTAAATGACATATTAGAGGAGTGAAAACTAGCTCATGTTTGACTAAGAAGCACAGCCATCCCAGGATGGCGTTGCAGTTCAGCCCATTAATCTGCATGTTTACATGCTCTGTTTGAACCACGGTGCTAACCAGCAATTAGCCGCTGTTGGCACATTCCCTGGCAGATGCCCAGGTTCTGGAGCAGCTGCCAGCTTGATGGTGCATGGCTGGTGTTCTGCATCCAGTCCTAAGATCAGTGCTTTGTCACACCTGCGAGTCAGAGCTCGGTCCGTCCTACGTAACTAACGCTTACCTTTCTTCTGAGAAACTCATCTGGCTATAATATAGGCTTGTGTGGATTCGAGTCTGCAAGTCTTAGCAGCACACAAGTTGTACGGTGTGACAGGGTGACGGATAAAAACGAGTATTAGCTTCATGCTGGTTAAATTGCATGGTTTAAAAAGAACATTACACAACTTTCTTACTTAAAAAAGTGAAAACTTTGCTGTATTTTGCTGGTAATTGGGCCCGATGTTGCAAACTTACAGCCAATATGGACAAACAGGCTTGATAACATTTGCTCTGTTAACTGTCACTCCACTGAGTGTGAGACTCATGAGCATGACACTCATCACCCGCACCTTGCATCCCAACTCTCATTAAACCAGCTTACCATTCGTTTTCCTGCATGGGCAGGAGGTTATTTACATAGTAAAAACAGAGCAGGCAGCACCTTGCAGCATCCCGTTATAAACACACCCTCTGAACAGCACTATGTAGTTAAATTATTCACCACGCTGAATTCTCAAAGAAGCCTAGCAGTGATGAGTCGATCATTGGCCCAGTCAGCCAAGCCTAAGCCGAAGCCTCCAGGAGCGCTTTGTTAACTCTGCAGCAATATGAAGGTAGCGTCCAATTTACGCATCACACCCAGCATCTACATTATCCATCCATCCATCCATTTTCTGAACCGCTTAATCCAATTGGGTCGCGGGTGGGCTGGAGCCAATCCCAGCTGT
>JBBDHI010000025.1:15681776-15695127 GCA_037177115.1 Craterocephalus stercusmuscarum
AAGCCCCTTAACTCCTCTTTCTTCCTTATTCAGATGCTCAGTTTGAATTTCAACAAGTTGTCTCGACCATGTTTGCTGCCATATAATTAGCCGATTAGCTATTTGTTTCAAAAAGCGATTGAACAAGAGTCCCTTCTAAAGTGAGTCTCTGACCGTTTATGGTGTATGACCTTTTGCTACATCTGCATTTTTTTTCACCCCCAATAAGGCAGTTACTGGACCGAGTATGTTTATTGGCATCTTTTACTTTTAGCTTGAACAGTCGTGAATAAATAACCTGTCAAACTACCCTGCAGACTTATTATCAGTCACGACAAAAAATGACAGGAGCAACAGAGGATTTTGTAGTAAAATGCTGGAAACCGAGGCGACCATTGCGCTCATCCGTCTTCAACTGTCGTATGGAAAAATGAGAGACCGGCGGCGTCCAGGGCTCGTCTCCGCCTCGTCAGTCACGCTGACACATGGAACTGCTCAATCTCCTTACCTGGTGGAGGACAGAGCGGCAGAAAGTTTCATCATGGGTCTCTGTGACTGGAAATAGAGGAGGACAGGATGTTTGACAAAAAGGATGAGTAGGATGTGGATGAGTGACAAACTTGGAGGTTGGAGGAAAGTGAAGGTGTCATTGAGGCTGTATAACATAACTCAAAAATACATCTGCTGCATAAAATGTCTCCAGTGACTGTATTGTTTTTTTTTTTTTGTGTGTGTGTGTGTATGCCTCTTCGAAAATAATGTCCTATAAACACTTTTTTCTTCAATTTCCCCAATGCATTGTTACTTTATCATGTAGCCATATTATCATTCACAGCAGATGCTCCTGCAAAATGCAAATAGGCAAGGCCACATTTAGATCCATAACAAAAAATGCAAACAGTGAAAGTAGAGATGGTAGGCTCCAAAGCACTCTCCTCCTGAAAGAAGTCCTGTTTTATCCAGGCAGCTCTATTTTTTGCACACAAAGAAGCTCACCTGCAGCTGAGTGTCAAAGCAGAAGATTTCTCTTTTTTTCCATTATTCATTACTCATGCAAGCTCTTCTTCAGAAGTAGCAGACGCAGTGATGCTCACTAAAAGATACTTTCTCCACGAACGTATGCGCTGCCAAGTGCGATGAAAGTATGAGCTTTCTGTGCAGTAAGAGAATCCATAGGGGATTTCGCTGCACACTAATCTGACTTTGTATACACAATATACACTCTGGTCTGAAACAGGAAACAAGAATGCATATTTTTTAAAAGTTATCCCTGTAACCTCCACAGATTTCCAGTTTGAAGGTTGTCACCGCAAATCAAAATATCTTTTCATATAAAGTATCCTGATAATTTTACTGCGTTCCTATGGATGGTTACATGTCTTTATTCTATGTCAAGTTCCATCAGGCTTTTCACTGTATCAGTAGGAAGAAAAATGTCTGATAGTAACACACTCAGCTGTTATTGCAATCACGGTCAGGTAGATTATAAAAATCAGGAAAATATGCTGATACTCAACATTTTCTCCTCACAATGCATGTGTATAAACAAATGTATTCTATCACCTATTGAGGATGTTTTTCAGTCCTTTGCAGACTTCCCTCATGGTTCTGAATAACAAAACATCTGCCACATCAGTTTGCATTGTTCCAATGGAAGATTAATTATGTCCGCCGTGAGGCACAGAGGTTGTTTACACCGCCAGATGCTTGTCTGTCCGTTAGCAACATAACTCAAAAAATAATGGATGGATTTTCATGAGACATTCAGGAAATCTATGAAATGAAATAAAGGAAGAACGGATTGGATTTAAGGGGATGATGCAGTGATTATTTCTACATTATTCTGTTCATTTTAATAGAGAAACTTAAGTATTTTAGTTGGAATATGAATTTATAAAAGATCAGGTAAGCAATGACTGGTTAAGTTTGAATTAATTATGTAGAGCAAGTCACAACTCAGTCATAAAACTCACCTGCCTCAGTCCGTCTTGCTCCATCTGGCAGCTTTGATTATATCGCTCCACAAAACATCACATTGATGCATGCTTTAAAAACAAGCTTTTGATTGAGTGACTTACCCTCATTATTATTATGGCACAATGCTGTGCAAACATTGTTTCCCAGTGATCTGAACTAAATTAAAATATAACCTCCGTTAGTGCTCCGTAACTAGTTAGTGCTAGCTCTTTGAACAGAGAGAGTGACAATGGGAGCAGCTAATCCTGTTTGCAGAGCCAATCAGAGTAGTTTAAGTGCTTTATAAGGCGGGTTTGAAGCCGATACGCTACTGAAAGAGAGCACATATCTCTCAGTTGTTCTGCAATGGAAAATGACAGGGACAACTCAGGAGTTGCTGGATAATGGTAGAGAGTAGGGACACATCCCTATTGTCCCTAGCCAATTCCATGCCTCTGTCTTAAAATAGACTCATAAGGTGGAATAGAAATCAAACACAGGGAGCTAACTTTTTCATCTTCCAAGTAGAGCTGGAACATGGGAACAAGATTTATTAATTCTTGTTCTTTCACCCAGCAGAGACCATGAGCAGGTCTTTCCTCTTATTACTGTAAAAAAAATAAGTTATTGACTGTTATTTATTAGATTCATAACAGGATGAAATTATTGTAGATTAGTTTTCAGATGTAAAGTGATGGTTGTGAGAATACATTTCTGTCCATGTAAACATGCAAATGACAATAAATGAAGCCTTGTTTGTTTGTTTGTTTTCAGGAACAAAGTTTGATTAATGACTCCAACATTATGACTTACCTTTTGAATGCATGGCTTTACAAGAAGATGATCAAAATGAAAACGGGGTGAGGGATTTCCTCATGCTCCCATTTACTGTACTAATGTCACCCATAGTTTATCTGCTCCTACTTTGCTTGACTTTTCTATGGACAGCCAGCATACAGTCATTTTGCCCTTTAGGGTTGAAGACAAGCATGCCGATATGGAAGACAAAATCAGAGATCAACATGCAAACTCAAAGATCTGAACATATGCTAATGTTGTCCAACATATCTGCCCACAAACTGCCTTTATGTCAGAATAATTGTTACAAAACACGTCTACTCACAGTTCCTACATCAGTTTCAGACTACAGCAAAAATGGCCACAGTGGAGGAGTTCGTAATAATTTCTCAGAAAGAGACATAAAATCAGACGCGTATTTAGCATAAAGTGAAAATGGACCTTAAACTTATCCAAGTTTAATGAAAAACTCACTGACATTTTCCTGACTTATTCTTTAGCCCTACCTGTACAGTTTTGTATTCATTTGCAAATAAACTTGAAAAAAATGCTGAACGTAGTTTTAGCATTTAACTTGTTCAGAATTTTGAAGACCCCCGGTTTGAAGTTTGCATCTAGACAGGATTTCAAAAGCTTTTAAGCCAGCGAAGAGACATTCCTGATGATAGCACTGGCAGCTTAAGTGCAGCCTTACAGACCCGCTAACATGACTGCTGACTCATAGTCATGTTCTTCTCATCGTCAGCTGACAAGTGGGAATTAGAAAGTGCTCAAAAACACGCTGTCAGTTAGATCAGCCCAGTCTCAAACAGGTCGGGTGATTTCATAGACAGCCCAGACTTGTTTCAGAGGATTGAATCATTTCACATTTATAGATATACCGTTTTTGTGAAATCAGGCAGTGTTCCCCCTTTTACATCACATAGAGGATTTTAAAGAAAGCGAAATGACTGCTTCCATGTAGACAAAAATTGTATCCTGCCTTCTCTGTTTTTTATTCCATCAAATAAAGCCAGACACAAATCCGCACACAGTTTCACAGAAAAAAGAATCACACATTTTGTAAAATGCATAGAGACGTTTGTATTAGCTGCATGACTGTACCCCGTGTCTCTTGTGTGTGTGTGGGTGTGTGTCACTACTGGCTGTCAACTACCTTGTTTTCTTTTTTTTCCTCCACATTTCCTCTTCTGAAGGTTTTGTTGTAACAGATAATCACTTGATGTTTCTGTTTTCTTTTCTTTTCTTTCACTGTTGTACTCTGTGGCTTTAATAGCTCTTCTGTGCTGTATATTTTCCTGGTTCTTACTGTCTGTCAGTGTGTCTAGACAGACAAGAAAGACATTCACAGCAGAGCAGCTAGGCAGATGAACTGGCCCAGCACACAGTTGGTAGCAGAGTGAGTGGTCATACACACAAACGAGGGTCCACTGCTTACCACTAACCTGGAGAAGAGGTCAGAGCTCACCACGGATGCAGCAGCAACCTCACTCTGCGTTTTCTCCTCCTTTCTGCAGCGATGAACTTTCTCCAGACTCGTCTATGGGGGAGGAAGGGAAGGGAGGTGAGGGGGAGCCGCAGAGTGAGGCCCAGTCACAGCTACAACCAGAACCGGAGCCGGAACCGGAGCTGCAGCCCCAGCAGCAGCAAGAGACTCAGCCACAGACTCAGCCACCGCAGCTACAGCCTGAACCCGAGCCTCAGCCCCAGCCGGAGCCACAGCCACAGCCGTACACACACCCTCAGCCTGAAGCCAAACCCCAGCCAGAACCGGATCCCCGGCTCACGCCAGAGCCTGAACTTCAGCCCCAAGACGAGCCCCTGACAGAAGCGGCACCACAAGACGCCCCTAAAGCCCCCTCACCTAGCAGAGAGGAGCAGACGGAGCCGGAGGAAGAGATACAGAAAGCAGAAGAAGTTGTGGAGGAAAAGGCAAAACAAGGAGAGGAGACGCAGGGCGAACACCACAAGGGCGGGGCAGCACAGGAGGAAGAGGAGGAAGAGGAGGGGGACGGAGCAAAAGGAGGCGGTGCGGGGAGGAGGGCCAGCCTGCACCACACGGCCTCGCCTTTGAGGGTGCAGCGCAATGGGGCCGGCTCACACTCCGCCACCTCTGACTATGAACTCTCGCTTGACCTCAAAAATAAGCAGGTAGGGTTTGGCTGGGGGATGTGGGTTGGTGTCTGGCTATCCAGTGACTTGGCTTGTGTTTCCTGTACGTTCTGTGGCTGACATGTTTGTGTTCATCTCTGTCTGAAGAGGAGGAGTTTTTGGGTTGTGGGCAAAGCTGGCGTCTGAGGTTTTTCATTTTTGTTTGTCATGTTGATGCTTATTGGTCTCTGTCGGCTATCAAAACTGTGACTGATTACTTTTTTTTTCTATCATTACAAACCATCATTTCATTAATTCACCAACAACATTACTTAGTATGGTTGTAAACCAAATTTGATTGGGTTATCTGAGCACATTTTGTCATTTATAGCCAATTTAAGGCACCTGGTTACTCTGGTGACGATATTTTATAAAGATGTTTACCAAAGCTGCATATGTATCTTTTTTTTTTTTTACAGAAAGTAACACTGACTTAGTCCGAGGCTGACTTGTCTGAAAAGTGAATGTGTCTGTACATACATTTCCATGTTCAAAAGTCTTGTCTTTTTATCACGCTTTCCATCAGGGGCTCAGAAAACATCTCCATGATGCAATCATCTCCATTTCAAAAGCCATCAAACATTCATCATCCATTTCACTCATCATCTGTCAAAAAAACGATTCTTCAGTCAGTGGATCTTCAAGCAGGTAAGGAAAGCAGAACTTGGGCCAAATACATGGAGCTCAAAAATCAAAGTGTTGTATAAAGGCTTAATCAGAGATGTTTCAGTGTTCCAATGATAGTTCTCGTATTGTAGATGAAATCCTTTTCTCTATACAGTCCTGATGCTATCCCAGAAAAAAACTATTGAGTGTTATGTCGACTATTTAATCCTCAAATTCAATCACAGTGTGATTTAGGGACTCAGTGTCACACATGGACTTTAATCTGATGCCTTTTGACCAAAACACATTTTAAAACAACTTGTGAGGTAGATGCTCATCTGAGAGAACAGCCAAAGCTGTTGACCCCCACATTGTTCAAAACAAAATGTAGGTTGTGCGTCATGTTACGATGGGACTTTTGCATGTAGCAAGTGATGCAGAATTCATTATATTTAGGTTTTTATACCTTATCTTCATCAACCAGTATGTCAGTTCTATACGTTACCATCTCATTAATATAAAATTCAGCTTTGATTGGGTGAATAAAGTTAAGTGATTTCAATATGGGATCATTTTAATTGCAGCAACTGCTTTTTTTTATAGTTTAACTTTATTTATACCAGTTGGGAAGTGAGGCGTTGCATTTTATCCATTTCGTGTAGATTTACTTGAATGCATTAGGTTGCAATGTGTCGGCACCCGTGGAGCAGTGGGGAGGGACCTGCTCTGGGGCCCCTCTGCTGCTACTTTGGGGACTTCAGCCCAGCAACACTTAATATCTTGGAGCAATCAGCAAAAACTTGTAGTTCTTATTGTCTCTCCACCTCAGGACACAAACCACAGGACATTTGTTCAGGGGCGACACAATAAGTGCATTTCCGGTCAGTTTCTCAGGCGCCCAAGTTGGAACGGAATAGGAAAGCAATCAGGGTTGATGTTTACTAAAATCAAACTTCCAAGTAACTAGCTAACATTGTTCTTTTTAAAGAGAAGGGGTTTGTTAAACCTCCCCCTCTGTCAGCTCCACTTCCACTCAGTTTTGACTTGATTTCCTCCCTCATCACTCTCCTAATCAAGGCTCAAGCTTCTTTTAACCTCAGCTTCCAATTTGTGTCTCCCTCTCACTCGTTTAATCTCACATCTGAGAGTCCCCCGTTTTCTACTATCTTCCTGTCAGCGAGGCTTGAGATAAGCAATCGTCTGGATTGATCTTCTGTCTGTACAGGTGGGGATGCAGGGGGGCTGATGGATCTCCAGATCAATGTCAGAGTAATTGGATCTGCCAGGCCATACCTTGATTGCTGGAGAACAACCTGATGTGGGTTATTTAACTCACTTAAAACTTGAGCGTTCAACCTCCAGAAATGTCCCGTCTCCTCTCTAAATTGAACACATTAAAAACGCACAAATTTAACAAACTGTTAAATGCTAATGAATCTTTGCATAGAGATATTACACTTTAGGGTGAATGTTGTACATAACATTAATTATGTATTTCCGCTGGTGAATTATGCATCTCTGTAAGTGGTAAAGTTGAAGTGATCCCAAAAAATGGTAATGTATATTCATTTTATGAAAATGTGGCTGTTATTCAGCGACAACTCCGCTGTCGAGCCTCCAAAGTGTGCATATGGAAGTATAGTATATGCTTACATTGTGCCAAGAACAAAACCAGAACTTTATGCACAGTAGTACAGGTGCATATGCAATGATATTCTCAGTACTTAGTTAAAGGTGCGTTCATCTGTGCAATCAGTTTACCCCTCAAGCAGTTGGCTTTTTCATTTCATCTACATTGATTCAAGCTTTCACCCAAAGCCTTAAAAACCCAATACTGTGTGTGTTTTTACTCTATATATCACTAAAATATCTCAAAGATGGAAGAAGAACTCTTGCAGGGTATTGGCCCTGAACCCCTTGTTTACACATCAGCAATCAGGGAATCAGAGATCTTTTAACCCCAAAAAGACCCCACAACGGAGTCTTTTCAATGTGAGGTGTGCAGAAATGTATTTTTCTATGCATTGGCTAATAAATTTGCTCAATCTTTACAAAACTTTGGACATGAAGGACAGAACACAAGATTTTTCCTTAACTAAAGCCCTTAGCATTCAAATTATCTTTTGCCTGAAACATTTATTAAGGAGTTTACTGGATAAAAAGAGTTTGTTTTTATCCTCTACTTGAACAGCTGAGGCTATCATCGATCCAGAGAATTTTATCTCTGAATAAAACCTTCTGGCCAGAAAAATCAGAATACGGCTCCTTGGGGAAGTTCGTGCAAATTATAAAGCAGTGACTGTTTAACTTCTCTAGTCTAGTTCATACAAAACTACTGTGAAATTACAGCAAACTGGTCGCAATTAACCATTGTTGTGCGATTTCAGCTTTGACAGGAACTGCTGGAAATTTGCTGAGGATTTACAGCAGCATTGATCTTTTTTTCATGAATGAGAGTCACATCTCTAGAAAGTGAATCAACAGTGCCACTGCGTTGGCAAACCGATCAAACTCAATATCAGTGATGACAAGTGATGACAGATCCTGTGAGAAAGACTTATACAATGAAGTTTGTTCTTTCAGAGATTCAGGATTCAGAAACACATACAACCAATGATGTTGATTTTTATGATTGTAATTTGAAAAGTATGCTGGATTTCATTAATACACAAAGGCATGTTAGAGATTTGTTAACTTAAAAAGCTGGTCTTGGTTTTCTTCTTTTTCTGTTCAAGTTGCAGAAGTTTAATATTTTAAAAGTTCAGTAAAAATGAAATCTTTTAATAAAAGACACTATTTAATATTTAGTGATATAATTTTCTAGCTAAATGCAATGAAATAATGTAAAATTGAAGTAAAATGCTCCTGATCCTGTCATCAGTGTTTTGCACTTCTAACAGTGAAATTCTTGTGAGCGCTCTGAGAATACGGAAACTGTTTGACCTAGATCTGTCAATATACAGTAGTTCTATTGTTTCTTAAACTCCAGACTCGTCTGGATCAAATTTGGTCTTTCAGACAGAAGAGACCTTTAAATGACGTTTTCATTCTCCAAATATATCTGGGGAACAATCTTCATCTTCTGTGGAAAAGCATCCAACATCTTCATCCTCATTTTCTTTTAAATGCATCAGTATTTGGTTATACTTGTCCTGCTATACAATGATCTCTTTAATCATGCAAATGTTTCAGTGCTGTACATAGAGTTGACACAAGCTCGAGAGTTCATATATCAATCTCCTTTTCCACATTTAAGGGGGAAACTAAATAAAGCAGTGAAATAATAATTATCAATTTAATTCAGAAGTGTAAATAGAGGGTAGTATTTCATCTCAGTATAAGTTAACAGTACACTCCAGGCCAATGTGTTGGTTTGCTTTGGCATGAAAATCCATGTGCGAGCAGTGATAAAAATAGCAAGAAAAGCACATATTTAGTCCGTCTTTTAAAAGTAGGATCAATGCTGGAGTGGGACCAGATTCCAGGCTGGGGCTTCAATGAACAAGACCAGCCCTTTTCTTTTGAATGTGAAGAAAACTAGTGAAATAACAGACGGTTCTTTCTGATTCCATCTGATTCCGCCCCTTCTTGAAGTTTATACCATCCATTTTATTCTATCATAATACGTTATTCCTATGTGAAAGGATGAAGTCATGGAGACCAGTCAGACCAGACGAAATGCTGTGTTCTGTGTGTAAAACCCATAGCCACATCCAGATGAATGTGGAGAGTTTTACAGCTAAAATCAACAGTGAAGTCAAAAGCCACTATGGGATATATTTATTTATGTTAATGTTATGTTTATGTTACTTATGTTAATTTGTGCATAGTTATGTTAATTCTTACTGCAATTGTGAAACCTTAATTGGTACCGCACTTTGATGTCATAGAACATCTGTGCTTGTTTTAAAGTGCTAACAAAATTGGTGTATCCTATTTTATATTTCCTGTAAAGCCTATAAGGAAAATTGCAAAAAAAAAAGTGTTACAACAATAGCAAAATACCTGTGATGCTTTCTAAAATGCAATATATATTGTATTTATTGGCTTTTATTTATTCATTAATTATCTTTTTGAATTAATATCCCTTTATAAAATAATATTATATTATGTTCAAGTCTTTTCCATTTTTCTATTTTTTCCAGATTTTTCCATGTATTTATTTTGTTTTTTTATGTAACTTTAGGCAATGATAATAACATACAAATATTTTGACATGGCTAATAGTCATTCTTAGATCCCTGTCACCTTGTGATCCTATTGCAGCAAGTGTTTAATAATTATATCATGAAATGACTGAATGTGCTCAGGAACAGAAACCACTGTGTGCATCTTAAAGCTATATCAATGAAAGAAGCCATACGTAAACATGTTTCATAAAAGCACTGCCATGTTTTCTTGGAAAAATTCTGTGGTTGACAATCTCCAAACAGATTTGACAAATCAAATTTATCATTTTTTCCCTTTTCTGCTAAATCATGAAGATCATTTTTGTTGAATAATAAGAATAAACACAACCTGGCTTGTTATCAAGGCCTGCCTATGGAACTGCTACTAGTGCAACAGCTACATCATGTACTCAGCTTTAACTTTCTGGCCAAATTCAGGGAAAGATGAAGGTTGGATATGGGAAAAACCTTCCCTATGGTCATCTTGTTTGGATACTTGTGTGGTTGCTACTGTTACTCTCAGCTTAATGGCAATAACTCAACACTCACTATTATGAAAAACAGTAAAAGAAAATCTCAAATTCATAAGATATCTTGAAATTTTGCAACATAAAAAAGTTGCAATGCCACAAATGAAATGTGTCTTGTACAGCTTTTATTTTTCTGTGCAGATTATTAAAATAAATGAATAAATAAATACCACTATTGTTTTGTTACACTTGTAAAGTACAAGAAAAAAAAAAGAAAAGAATAGTAAGTGCCATATCATCACCACAGATTTAATAGCCCCTCTTTAACATTAGCCTGAGCCCGGAGAAAACATCCTGCCTTGTCCAGGTTATTTCAGGCAACCACCTAGACGTATGACTAACAAACAGACCACGGCTTGTGAGACTGAAGGGTTGCATGTCTGAGCTGGTGGTCAGCAAAACAAGAACACCATGAGGGACTGTACTCACCATCTCTCTTCACACTCAAACTCCCAATACAACTCGTCTCCTGTCATCTGCAGAATTACTGGGATTACTCTGAGGTGGGGGGGAATCAGTCAGGGACAAGAAGCCAAATACAAAGAATTAATCAATTTGGGAAAACGGTGAAAAACAAATCGCCTTGCCAATACTAAAGAAATGATTATGGACTTTAGGTGGCTCAGGTGTAAGCAAATCACTGTTTACATTCTTAATGTCTGCACCAGCATGCTACATATTTTCTATAAGTCTGCTGTGGAAAGGGTGGTCTGCATCGCAGCCATCACCTGGGGCAGCAGCATCGGAGGCTGGGTTATGCTGGGCCCGGATCTGCAGCTCATGGGGCTGATTGCACGGTACATAATGGATAATTCTTCAAACGCTCTGCTCAACACAGCAAGAAAACAGAAAGTGTTCAGTGAGAGGCTTCTTCATGTATGCTGACACACTGTAAGGTAGAGGAGGTCATTCCCCCAGCAGCCATCACACAAGAACAAGGATGAAAATGAATTATGACTGATACACTCTACAGTCGATGCACTCTACAACATTATATTTTCCATTTGCGAGTTAATTGTTTAGTTCATATAATTTAATCCCAGTGCATTGCTTCAATGTCTGGGCGAGACTACAGATGTTTTAGACCAGAGTTACTTACTGCAACATGCTTATTATATGGGAGTTCATATCTGGATTCAGATTATCTTGAAGCAGCTGATCAGAAAAACAGACAACCAACAACAAAGCATTGCAGCCTTAAAGTCTAACATCAGTGAGGACAACCCTTTCCTATTTACCTTGAATAATTAACAGCCTTTACAAACTATGTTAATAACTCTTACTAAACCCTTTTCCTCATTCAGACTCATTTGTTGTTTTCTCATAAAGTGTCACTAATGATCATATTTATGTTTACATTCAAACATTTGCATCTGCTACCCAGACAAATCACTTTAGATTACTTTACATTACTCAGTCATCTTGATATCATGTGGTGTGTTTTTGGCAATTATTTTGAGATTTCGGATGCATCTTGAACAGATTATATGCTGCAGAAATGACTGAGAATTTAAAAGCTGTAAAAAAAAACAAAAAAAAAACAAATACCTATTTCTATTTCCATGTATTTCCATTATAAGCTAAAATATTTTCAGATTGAAATGTATTCCTTCCTCAAGTATTAATGTTTAGCATAAACCAGACGATACCTGAGTACCTGAAGTCCTTCACTTGCCTGCACTCCTGCTCAAAAACATAACACTGAATATGCACGTCATTCATGTTTAATATTTTCATATTAAAGCTCCTTTTTGTGATGGTTCTCCATTGAATTCATATACATATCTCAGTGATTATCCATTATTGACCCTTCAATACCTCATCATCACATTTTACTGATGTCTTCAGACTTTGTGCATGTGATTACATGCAGTACCTACTCGAATGTGTCTCAGTATAAAATGTGCGATGCAGTATGCATAGAACCTGAGTTGTGCACTGCCTCGTTTCTCTCGTCATTCAGAGGGGAACATGAGGTCAGCATTGCGCTGATCTGCCTGTCAAAATCAATTTGGAGACAGTGGCGAAACAGAGCAGGGCCATCGCTGTTCCCTCAAACCGTTGACGCTCTGGAACAATCTCTCTCTCCATCAGAGCTTAGTGAAGTGATCAGAGGTGGATCTGACAGAGGGCTAATGGGATGGATTTTCAGCAGTGCCGTTCTCAGCGCGGTCATCTGTCTCACCACTTCTCCTGATATGTCACATGCTCTATAACACTTGCTTTTTGCATTTCTGTGCTCTTTATTATCCTTCTCTGTTTTTGACCTTTCTTTATATGCATTACACATGCTCAACGTGCAAATATTCTGGAATAAAGTTTTCATGCCACGATCATTGTGGGCCTGAATATCACGATGTATGGACCTTTCAGGCATTAATATCTGATATCTTCTGGACATATTAATATTGCTATCAGTTTAAAATGTACAGTGGGATTTGGTGAACTTTGCAACAGATATTAAATTCAAAGAGGGTTCAAACTTTCTGCAGTACAAATGTGCTATTTTGCTTTAATCTCGCCGGTCATGTTGAGTAAGCACTCTTGACCTTAAAGAGCAGAGGATGGTGTTGACCAAAGTTGGACATGAAGGAGCAAAAGGCATATGTTTTCTAGAGGAAAGATCAAACTAGGTTTGGACTTGTGTATTTCCAAAATGTAGCTTTTTGAGCTGTTTTTCCATTTGTAATTGTGTGATATATATCAGCATGATTGCAGTGTAGGTTTTGGCTCACTGCTATCCACAATGTTACAGAAGACTAGATTGAGAAAAGTTTTGAGCATCAAGTTTTTACCCTAAAGTGATGAAAAAGGTCTCACACTGTTTGTATCAAATATGTTAACAAGGCATGAAAGGGTTAATTCAATCATCATTACTACATTGGCCACGTTTACATGAGATTTTTAATTCCTCTTTAATTCGGAATTGAACTCAATTCTGCTTTAAACAGATGAAAAATGACCATGTTAAAACTTAATTTCTGGTGCAAATGTTGATTCTGAATTAAACGTAATTCTGATAAAGTGGCTAGTTTATTCTATTTATAATTCAGAATTAGTTTATTCGGAATTATTAATTCTGATTTAAATAACATGTAATCCTGGCCATTGTTAAGAAAGTGTTGCTTGTTTAAAAAAAAGACATACAAGAAAAGCTTGATT
>JBBDHI010000025.1:15726381-15736484 GCA_037177115.1 Craterocephalus stercusmuscarum
TTAGCAGAAGCTTTGAAAGTAGTCAAGCTAATAATTTTTAGCCTTTTAAAAAAATCGATTTTTGGAAATTTTGAATCAATTCTGAATCTTGATGAACAAGAATCTCGATTCCGATTAAAATCGATTTTTTTCACCACTCCTAAAAGTCAGTCTGATGCCAACCCTTGTCTTATCTCTTCTCATCCTCTGGATGCTGTTCGGCAACAGTGGCTCCAGTAATATACTGTATAATGAATGTGTTTATGCCATCAAAACAAGTCAGAAATATATTATTAAAAGGTATTGTTAATGTAGTTACACGGTGCCTCTTTAAAGGATGAGCTAGAAAGTGAACTACTACAGTATATAAAATAAATTAAATAAAAATGCTCCAAATAAACATAAAACATAAAGCCACTTAGAGACGTGACACTTTTACAAGAAACTGTTTTAGAAGACAAAAGGCCACTGATTGTTTAGATCTAATTTGTGGTTGTTCAGTGTTTTGCTCTATGCTGAAGGTGTGTTACATGACCTGGTCTTGTAATTAAGCATTTTATCTCTTCCCTGAAGACATTTCTCTCTCAAACATACATACAGGCATACTCATGTGCAAACACACAAGTAGCCCTCAATGAAATATGTTGTTTTTTGGCAGAAACTGCATCACATTGAGCATGCTTCGATTGTTATAGTTCAAGGAAAATATATCCATCTTTTCCTCGTTGTTTTTTTTCCTCTTTTGAAATTAATTGACTCTGCTTATCATGTTAAACTTAAGAAAACCAGCAACTAAGTTTAAAATGCTGGTGAGACACCCTGGCCTGGTGTAACTGTGCAAAGGAGATTGAATCTTTCTCTGGAAAATGTTTACTTTTCAGAGATAAATTCCTTTGTTTAGGCTTTTTCTGTCTAGTGCACGGCCCATAAAATGATGGGATGCTGCTGAATAAATGTTTTCTTACCAAGAGACAGTGTTTCAGCAGAGAGGCCCTAACCTCATCTACTGTGTAATTCATTTGCTGCTGAGGGGCAGTGTCAGATGAAGCCAGAGGCCAAATTAAAGCCATAACTCCCGCGTAACATTCTGCTCCTCCGATGATGTAATGAATTTTATGAGTTTGTGGTAGAGAAGCCTTCGGTTTGTCATCATAACACTCTTGTTTTTTCAAGCTTCATCTTCTTTTTAGTTCTGCTTCCTAATCCCTGTTTGCATTTCATCCCCTTTAACCACCCTTGCATTTAAATTTAAAAATCTTCCCCTACATTATGACAGCGTGTCCACCTCCTTTTTTTTAACCTTCCACACAGTTCTACTGTTTTCCCCCTGAAGTGACAACTTTTTGTGTTGTTCATACCCACAGCCAGCGCTACTGCATGTGTAACCCTGACGTGGTGCAGCAGTTCCACAATCCAGATACCATCTTTATCCTGGCCTTCGCCATCATTCTGCTCAACACCGACATGTACAGTCCCAACATCAAGCCGGACCGCAAGATGATGTTGGAGGACTTCATCCGTAATCTGCGAGGTGAGCAGCTGTTTACAAAAAGGCAAATTTACCAAGTTAAAAATGACAGTAATTAGTTGGCATAATCCTACATAAGGGGAAGGTTTTCTAGAGCTGGATTTTACATGTTATGGGTGGGTTGCAGAACTCCTAATCCCAAGATTATCCACACAAAAACACAATCACTCCCACTTGTGTGTATTTAATCATAAAACTAAACCCCATCAGCTGTTACATTGTCAGGCTCTCAGAGAGGAAAGAGGTTGTTTTGCTAATCAGAATATTTATACAAGTAAATGTTAGTGAATGATTGTTAGTGATGATCCCCCCGTGATGATTTTTAGATGAAACAGTGGTTAAACATTGATGATGGACATCCTAACAGACTGATTTATGGTTTGGGAAAGTATTAAGTGTATCAGAATAACTATCATTAGGAGATTTTTGTGTAAGGATGTTAGATTAAAGTGTAATAAAATTGTATTGATCTAAGAGGAACTTTGAAGTAAATTAAGCCTGATAAGGAGAACATGTTACAAGAGCAATCAGCTTACTGTAGTTACTTTCTGTCTGTAATCAATAAACAGCCACTTGATGGCTAACTTTAATTAACATCATGCATGTGGATGAAAGTAGTTCTGATGTTGTCCTTCTAATTATTTTTACGTAGAGTATGACCCAGCTCATAGGTTTTGTTTATGGCTTCTTCCTTGAAGTTTTGATTTTACTTAATTATTGCCTCTAACACCATTTATTAATGACACTACGCACTACAAACCAATTAATGGAAACAAGCCTGATATACAGCAACATTTTAAAGGTTTGCATCAAATTCATTTCATAGCTTCTGTTTCACAGCAGGGGTTGCTACAGTTTGGCTGCTTAATAGTAAAGTTTGTTCTTGTGCAGATTGAATCATGTCATGGATGACACACAGACCACATACTATACACTGATTTGTCAAGTGTGCATAACTACTTCAAGTTTCCCGAGTTTGCAGTTTGACCATTTTTTACAGCAGAATGTCATTTTTTTATTTGGGTCTCTGTATCAATTGAATGTTTTGTGTGCTCAATGAAATTCATAGGAAAGAATTAATGTCTCATATGTGTTTACACAATCAATTACCGCTCTTTCCAAAATTATTTTCCCAAAATGTACACATAATGCACAACATTTTTAACAGTTTTGCTGGTTAATCATCCAAAAAGTAAATAACCTTTTTCTAAGCTATCTAAACTTTGCCACCACAGTCACGTCACGTAACCCCCACTTTGTTCAAGTATACACAGAAACAACATCCACTGAACTGATCGGAATTTGTGTTTACATGTTTACAGTATGTTTTCCTGATGATCTGATTGTTAAAAGGTTTAAGCCACCCCTCTCAACCAGATCGGAAAGTCTTTCCAATCGGATCAGGTGAGGTGGCATGACACACTTTTATTCTGATTGGACGTCCGATCAGATCAAAAGCCTTCCATGTGAGTGCAGCTTGTGTGGGTTGCGCCCATGAAAACTTCCCAAATCTTTTCTGCTAACAGTTTTCAGTAGATTGAATGACTAGAATAAAAAAAAAAAACAAGAAATATCGACTAAGTAACAAAATATTAATTTAACAAACATGGGTGCATGTGAAAGAACCATTCACAGCCAATACAACCTGCACTTCCTCCTCATGCTTGGTCTCACACTGCTATGGGATGGCATCCAACTGTTCAATTAGCAAGTCTTGCAAGTGACCCAAAGTTGTGTTGGCCAATCTAGCATCACGCCAACACCAATCCCACAGATGGTGACTGAGGTGAGGTCAGGACTGCAAGCAAGCTACTTTTTCCTCTACATGTCCAAATTTTGGAGGTAGTCACTGATAAAACCCCACTCTGTGGCTGCCAGCATGAGCAACTTGGAGGTTATAGTCTGGTCCCAAACTGGGGAGAGATGGGATTCCTTCTGATTGTAGGATGTCCTTTTAGTGATGACAAGACTCATTCTAGTGAGGGAGAAATGGCCCCACACCATCACACTGCCTCCACCAAAAATGATTACCCTACAAAATAAACATTTTCTTCTGTTTTCTGTGTATGTGCATAATTACCATGAACTGAGGTTGCAGAGGGACTGAAATCACTTTTACTATCAGTGGTTCTTCATAGTATTTCTTCAAGTAGGCTAACTGAACAAGAACTGTTTAAAACTAAAAGTGCTCATTTTACAAAGAGAAAGAACAAGGGAATTTTGACAGATTGAACAATCTGACGGAGTAGTAAAAGAAATGTGGGAATGATTGAAAAAAAAAATCACAACAACGGGAACTAGATGAGCATTAAATAACACAAGAATATTCAGTAAATAAGCACGGCAAATAAGGTGATATCCAAGTGTCAGAAGTTTGAATTTAGCTGTTATAAGATAACCAGAAATGTAGAAGATTGGCAGAAAAACCTCTCAGTCCTACCTATTTCTCTTCCTTCCCTAACTCCTTTTGTGGACTCTTGTTGTGAACCAATTCGCCAGCAAATCCCCAGATGAATCAGCAGAAGGGAACGTCCAACGGTTTTTGAATCTGTCTTCAATCAAACCAGCCAGCATAAATTTAGGCGGGATAAAGATAAGGTTATATTTCTCTCCCGGAGAGGCTTGCTTTACGCATTCACTCACAACGACACACAGGCAGAAAACACCTGTAAATCTTGTCTCCAGTACGCAGACAGATGCTCATTTGCTGAGCGTTAAGAAGAGACACGAGCCTCACGGTTTTGCTCTCCATCTGCGTGATCAATCAGAAATAGCTGAGGTCGATGCAGAACAACTTTATTAGATTCATCCAGACTGTTCTTTACAATTAGATTAAGTTGGAAAATCAATTTCAGCATCTTATGCAAATTAAAATATGCCACTTTCCTCTGGCTTGTCTATCCTTCTTCTTGTTTTTCTTTCTCTCTCCATCAATTCTCTTATCTTAATTCCATCATACTGTTTATTCATGTCTGTCTCTTGACGTGTGTCTTGTTTTTCTTTTCTCTTTTGGTCCTCTGTTGTCTGTCTTACACACGTGGATAGAATAGTTCTCTCATTTATTTGGCTACAGTGAAATTTAATAGGGCAACAAAACACAGTAATAATGAAGAACCACATGACATTCATTAAGTCAATTAAAACAGACTGGCAGTAGGACTTGTCCTTAATATGGTTTCTAGTTCACACAATTATTAATGCTGCAACTCTCATTTTTAGCCATTTTGAAGCCGGAGGACTGGTTTGCATAGACTGTATTCTTATTAACAGTGTTATATTTGAATGCACAGAACCTGAATTCTAACCTCCATATATTTTTCTTGATTCAATTACAGTATTAGCCTCCAAAATTATATTTCAGTCCTTTTCAAATCATTTACTAAATAAAATTACACGCATAGCCGCATTGCTGAATGTACAGTATTTTGAGGCAATCAATTTTAGTAAAGTTTATCTTTATTTCTTTCTCCATCTCTTCCCTTTTAGCCAAACTAAAAAATATATCAAAGCAGCAATGGTGGTAAAAGATAATGTAAGAGCTTAAATAGTGCTCCCATCATACTGTACCATTCAACATGACATTCTTTATATTTAAGACTTTATGTTTGATAAGATAACAAAGAGTCTTCTGTGGAAGCTTTTTGACACAAATATGCTGAAATATTTATGTCAGTACTGATATGCTACCAAATAGCCATGCTACCATGCTGATGACGTGTTGAACATGTTAAGCATGTTAGTGTTATATTTTGAGCAATTCAGATATTAAGAATGTTATCAACTTCTACTGGGAATTGGGTCAAGTAATCCAGGACATATTCTTTGGAAAAGGACAGGCACAAAAAAGAAAGTCCTTGGCATGTAATTAGATGAACCTGTCTATCACGACTTGTCACATTAGCTTCAACTGATTACATTAATGGAGTGAAGTTGTTTTGCAAATCAAACTTTTGCAATAGTCAGCCGGGAAAAGAGCAAAGAGCTCATTTCCACTGACTCTGCTTTTCTTTTAGTAGTTTCAGCAGATTCTTTATGAAGCTCTTTAACTCTTACTTGTTGTTTCACCTCAGACCTGGCTTCCTTCAGAGGATGCCGAGGGATCCAAAACAGCTAAATAAGTGTTTCCAAATTACATGTTGGTAGAAGAAAAAAACAAAAACAAAATGTGGATATTTCAACAAAAAAAAAGAAACATATTATACTATAACATATCTGGTAAATTTATGAAAATAGAAGTGGATATAGGTTTTGGAATAGGGACTACTGTGATGCAAGGAGCCCAAAAAAAGAAAGAAAGAAAACATTCAAGCCGTATATTTCTAACTCGTGTAGCTTAATGAACCACGGGGCAGAAAACCAGAACAAATAGACATTCAGTGAGAGAAGCGCTAACTATGAATCTTGGCATACATTTCCCTGTGGTCATCTCGTCCTTTCCCCTGTTTCCATAATATGTCGTGATGTCTCGGCGGTGTCCCGCGGTGCCTCACTGACACCCCCATCACTTGTGGCACCTTCATTTTTTTTCACGACACATCCTGCTCCGCTGAAAACTTAATGTGCCACATAGCGCAGTACAGCTGTGTCGATATAATGGGGAGCAACTCGAGGACAACCTTTCAGCCTAATGACACAGCTTTACCTGCATAAAACTTCCCTGACTTTGAGCTGCACTGTGTTCCTGACAGAAAATCCTCCAAGAGCGAGGTCTTTTTAACCTTTCACTTGCCAATTAACCTCCTGCACACTGCCTTCAGTCATTACTTAATGGAGACACAAGTAGACAGAAAGTCAAAGAAGGGCATGCGAAAGGAGCTTCTGTATAAAACTTTCTTTTTGTGTTTGGAAAGTACAGCATAATATAATATATTTGGATTCTTCTCTACTTATTTATGTATGTGAAACAGTCATGTTCCCAGCTTAGTTGGGCTAATGTACTACTGTTAAAACAGCTGTCACCATACATTCCTCCAGGTGGGAAAGGCTGCCTGGTAAAATCTAAAGCAATGTCCCAATGATGATTTCATGCTTTCTGTTTATGTCTTAGGCGTGGATGACGGAGCAGACATCCCCAGAGACATGGTGGTGGGCATCTATGAAAGAATACAACTGAGAGAGCTGCGCTCCAATGAAGACCATGTCACATACGTCTCCAAGGTTGAACAGTCCATCGTAGGCATGAAAACAGTAAGGAGACACACAAGAAAATATCCTCACAAAAACGTAGTTTTAATTTCATTTTCTATAATACTTTTAAAGTAGACATCCACTTTTGTTAAACTCATGCTCAATAACTCATTATTCAAGCCCTCATCTCTACCATTTGATAGTCATTAAATATCTCATCTACAGCTCAATCATTACTTCAGTTCATTACTCCAGCTAGACAAGTCATTAACCGCTGCTATCATTAAACTATTTTTAACAATTTAAAAGCAACTGTATATACTTCGTTAGGTTCAATTGATTCAAGTAGCATTTAAATCTGCTTTGCTGTAAGTTTAAATAATAAAAACTTCTTAAAATACCCAAGCAACAAACAAAAACCATCAAACCCTTAACAGCCATGTCCACAGCATGCATAGACTCTGTATGAAGTTAAAAGCAATGCCTATTTTTGCTTCTTTGTCTATTCTCCTGCAGGGTTCTGAAGCCAGTGGCAAGCACAGTACTGATGACTTTTTGTCTGAAAGCTGAGCCTTAAACAAGTGTTACTTCATGAAAACAGCCTTCCAGCAAATTTATTTTAATAGTCAAACAGCAAGAAGGCTTGTAGTAACTAAGCATCTACCCCCCACTATTCTGCATCAGCTGTGATGGGGAAGAATATTACATTTGAAAAAGCATTTCTTTTAGCACAGATTTGGTTTATATCTGTTAATACAGGATGGCTTATCAACTTTTGGAGCAGGAAATGGCACACAGGTGATTTCTAGCACAAATATCGTATATTTGTTCTTAGATCTCAGTTGGTCTTTGAGTTTTTGACCATGTAAGTACTGAGAATACAGACCTATTTGTAGTGTTTGACAGTGTGCCATGAAGCTGCAACCAGTGCTGCAAAGACTCAACCTCCAATTTTCCAAGTCAGTATAACATTAAAATGATTTCCAATCTGTTATTTTAATGGAGAGTTGAATAAAAGGTTAAGAGCAGTGTTAAGTGACGGAGGTGTTAAAGTTCAGGACTGCATTAGAAGCAGCGGCAAAGAAAAATGCTGCCTAACAGTTCTATATCTAATCAACACCTCATATGCATTTAAAAATATTCACCATGAGACAAAGTGTAGTATATAAATTAGATGTTTATTTTTGCCTGAAGAGAGCGAATTGATGTTGAAGCAAACAGTCATGTGTTTTGCTACAGGACAGCCTGAAACATGAAGAGTTTCTTGTAACTTTTGTTGAAATGCATGGAAACGTATTTGGCTGCATTCACTGATGCATGGGAGGATATAGTTTCTGTGTTCACTCATAACACTGAAGGGCTTCGGGAGTTATCTTTAAATGTTCAAAGACTGTAAAGAATATATACCAATTTCAAATATATGTACTTATCCCCTTAGAACTGCATTGAGACACAGACAGATTTCATTAAACCAAATGTTTGAAGTCAGGTTGAGATTAGCTTCTATTGAGAGAAAATAGCTGAAATTCTCCATTCAAACATTAATGAATGTGACTATTAATTCACCCGTTAATTATTTTTAAAATGCTACCTCATACATCCCAACTTTAGAAAGATTGAAAGGACTGTGCTCTTTTTTTTTAAGTTTGCCCTTTTGCTTATGCTTTAATTGCCTCTCAGTGATAAATGAGTAGCCATATGTTGACAGACGGAGAGCTGTCACAGCCAAGCAATGATGGATTGTTGTTGCAGGAAGTAAGTTTTTCCAACAATGTGTGTTTTTAGCCCCCCACCCAAAAAAGACTTAAAGTTTCTTGTATCCTAGATAAAAGTCGGAGTCCTTAGTGTTGTTCTTTTTTGCACATATGAGATTAAATGTTCTTTGTCTTCTATTTTATTTCACTTCTAGTTGCTTTCCATCTCAGACACATTTTTTATATGTATTCATCAAAAACACAACTCATGTTGACTAGTCAATGGTCAGACTGTATCTAAGCCATTCTGTAAGTATTTTTTTTTCTTTTTTGAGCAAGAAGCTTTTCAAGTTAATGGTGTCTTTACGTGTTTCTGACATTAGTGTAATGAAATTCTGGCTGTGACAGGCTAGGCTGGAGCCTGCATACCCTGCAGCGATCAGATCTGAGGATGGCAGGAGAAAAAGGAGACAGAGGCTATTTGTGCACCCCATGCTTTGTAAATTGTTCTCATGGTTCAGAGGGAGAAAGAATTGGAAATCCCCGTAAAGGCAGCTGAACAGAGACTGTGTATATTTGGATTTTAGTTTCCATCCCTGTCCGTAGTTTGAATTTCAGTAGCGCAGGCGGCTGGACGAGCCAAGCCAGCGACAAGATTGTAGAACAGGATGAAAACATGATTAGATCGGGCTCTCAAGGCATGAGCCCTTTTTGCGGTGTAATCTGCTCAAACTTCGAAAGGCACTAAAGTCAGGAAAGGTACAATGCTCAGAGGTCTGATGCAGGGTTGTTCTGCTTTCTTAACACCTTTTAGTAATATGTTTTGTCTTGTGCAAGAGTCTGTAACTGCAGACATAACCCAATTTGACAGCAACTCATAAAAGTTCAGAAACACTGGCCTGTAGCAAGGCATCAATTTTTAGTGGACTGCAGCAGTAAACAGATCAAGCCTCACCAACAGAGCTGCACTAATCAGGGAGTGGGCATTATTGAAGCCTTTGAGACTCTACATAGCCTTTAATAAAGCTTTTTACTATATCGTAGAAATTGGGGATTCATGCGTTTTCAAGCAACATTCAAGCAACATTGACAAATGATCCCAGGGGGTCTGATGTATTTCAATCTTTGTCCTCTGTGGTCATTAAAAAGATTGTACCTGTAACTTGATTTATACGTACTGCGGAGTAATACTTGTTGTTTTGTATATCTGAACAAATGCTCACTAAAAGGATTTTATTTGACTTTATGTAACTTGACAATTTACACATATTTTTTATAAACACAAGCCTTTTTGTACACTTACACAAAGACTGCATTTCCCAGGCTTATGTATTTTCCATGGTGACTTCTTTCATGTAAAACTACCAGAGATCCTAACAAGTCTTTTTTTTTTTTTTTGTCCATGCCAAGTAATGAGTGATTTTAGCCATCCGGTCTGCTTACAAACACGTCATTGTCATCATCCAACCAGTTAAAGTAAAATAAAAAAAGTGAGCTAATGTTTTCCATGAAATGATGAAATGACTGAGTTTCAAACATTTCATCTGAAATGTTTATGTCCTCCGGGAATGAAATATGGGTTTCCAAGATTTTTTCAGATTGCAGTTTGTCTTTTTTTCTTATATTTTACACAACATCCTAATCTTTTGGGGAGATAGAGTTTGTTTTAAGTCTGTTTTCTGTTACAGAAAGTTTTAAGAAATTTTTATTTAATCGCCCAGTTTTCATCTTTACTTCTAATTTATTCTGAGAGATCCTTTTTTAGTGTTTCTTAA
>JBBDHI010000025.1:15895879-15908153 GCA_037177115.1 Craterocephalus stercusmuscarum
TATATGTAAGCAGTAATGTTTTGTTTCGTTTTCTTTCCCTTCATTCAATATTGGTATAAAATTGAATCAACCCACTACCCCAGCATTTTTATTCACAGGAAAACATTTTTGTTCCTTCAGGCAACTCGTGAAATCCTTTCATTCATTCCCATGCCTCGGCCGTGTAATTCAAGCTATCGAGCGAAACACAACCTAAGTTTACTTGGATGCATTTTTCAGTCTTCCAGTAAGCAACCGCATGAAGAAGAAAATGGAGAAGAAGACATCGTACCAGAAGACAAAGGAGGAATATGAGGCAGTCCGAGAAAAACGGAGAAAGAAGAAAGAGGTGGGAGGTTTTATTTCTCAATCAACTAAGGTGCTTTTGTCCTTTTTATATAAAGGATTTATTTTCTATTATTCTGATTTCAGGAGTTCCTGAAGAAGCAGCAGCAGAAAGAAGAAGCCATCCGGAGGTACAAACAGAAAAAGATGGAGACATTCCAGATGCTGAGCAAAAAGACCAAGAAAGGGCAGCCTAATCTGAACCTCCAGATGGAGTATTTACTTCAGAAGATCCAAGGGACGAACAAGTGACTCCTGAATCTAAACTCAGCGAAGTGACTGAGTTCGCTATCTGAAACCTGAATGGGGTTTGTGGTTTCAAACTCTGTTCTGTAGCACCATGAGACACAGGAACCTTGCAGTTGTTGACTGATCATAACTTTCATTTCTTCTCATTTTGCAGTTTTTTCTTCTGTATTTCTTCAGTATTTTACTGAAGTTCATTTAGATTTCAAACCACAAGATGGCATTGCAAGATCTAAAGATATGTCCAGTTTTTATGAATAAATTCATTATTTCTTCTACCTTGCCTCTATTTGTATTAGTGGTATTTCTGGCTAACAGCTAATAGAGCAACTTATGGCGTATGTTTCATTGTGCATCCGTTTTATTTCTAAATAAACTCTAGAGAATAACACATCAACCTCCAAGCCACAGTGAGCGTCACGTCTGCTGTCATCGTCCAGATGAGGTAAATATGTTGCACACATGCAGCCTGCATAAAAGGATTTCACTTTCCAGCTGCATTGGTGTGTGAGCTATGGGTGGACCCCGGCTGCAAAGCCTCAGGCCGCTTCCTCATGACATCACATGGTTGCAGAATGACTTGTAGAATGTTGGTCTGTGAGGCAAGACTTCCTAAACACTGAATGCAGTCGGTGCTCTCATATTCGGACAGAGAGAAGGCTTCTGGTGCATTTCTTTTTTTAAAAGGTAAGACTTTTTGTTCCTAGTTGTTGGCTGAGTTTGTTGTTTATTTAAAAAGAACTGAGGTAGTCAAGTTAACTGTTTTTGATTAGTACTGAAGTAAGAAAACTAATATGTTAAGCCAATTGTTTGAGCTGAATATCTCCGCTAATAGAGCAACATTTCATTTAAAAATAGACCAAAAAACACACATCTACCTCGCACATTTTATTTGAAGCTTGCTACAGATTTAGAATGTAAAAAAATAAACATCGTCCCTGTCGTCACTCTGCAAACAAGACATTAAAACTTTGCAACACAAACTTACGCTAAAATGGCCTCAGAGAAGAGAGGCGTTACATCTGATGGGGTCTCGCAGGCATTATGCCGTCATGTGTTCTGTATGGCGAGGTATTAAGCTAATCCTTTACACTGTGTTTATGTACTTTTTGTGAGTCTCTTGTTCCTGGCTTACTAGAAAAAGGAAGTACTGTATGGTTGTAACAAGCGTGGCACTGTTGCGTTAAAATTTATGTAACCACATTTATCCTTTAGTTTTCTTAAAGAATCACACCTTTCCTAATCTTGCTTTACTTGATGGTTTTATTTGTGCTCTCTCATAGACGCCTCATTCATCAGCCACAAAGTTATCACTGATCTCATCATCTGATGCTGTTTCCTACTTCTATTGTCATGGCGACTATAAGAGGCCGGCTTCAAGCCCAGTGAGAAGGATAGTACTCTTGGCTGCCTCTGAAGTGCATGCTGCTTAACACACACACTGCCGCTCAAGTGTCCTTTAAGAGAGCGCCGGTCATGGAGGAGGAGGGCAGGGCGAACGGCTTCGGACTGAACCCAGGAAGGAGGGGCTCGGACTGGGGTCCCATCACCCTGCTGGACAAAACCAAAGAGTTCTTCCAGACCTGTGATGTGGAGGGGAAAGGCTTCATCTCCCGCACTGATATGAGGGTTAGAGATGGAGATGTGTGTGTGCTTGGTTTCAAACTTGGGGTGTCGTCTTTAAGAAAAATAAGAAGAAGAAGAATTGTGATATCTGCGCATTTCTGATCCAAGCAGATTATTTGATTAAGAGATATGATGATGTTCTGGTGTCAGGGCTGAAAACGAGGCTGAAACGTCTTAATTTTCGGACATTTGCACTTAAAATGCCTCAAATTGATTGAAGCAATTCTCCAGTGCAACTTCTATGAATCACAGTGTTAATGGAGACAATGCTTTGATATCTCCTTAATAGCATGTATAGAGCTCATTTGCCCTTGGCACTCTCGTTCTTGATGCGTCTGAAAAAGTCTGGACAGATCTGTGAATGCATTAATCCTGTGCTGAGAACAAAAGGTCATACATGCTTTTACTAGGGGCACAGTTTATGCCTATTATGATTTAATAATGGTGACTAGCAGGTGGGAAACACTTAATGTCTCCATTTTAGCCCTGTTCAGTTCGGTTTAGCCCCCCCCATTTTATGTACTTAAAGAAACAATTTTTTTTGCTTTCAGTGCACCTGAATAGACTTGAGAAAAGCCGGAGTAGCAACTGTGATAACGTCCACATCTTGCAGGATAAAGTAAAGAACACAGGAACAATCCACTCAAAATCCTAAAGCTTTAGGAATGTCTGAGCTGTGTTGACAGATACACTGTCTGGTAAAAAATAAGTTGCCACCTGGATTTAACTAAGCTAATAGGTTTGATCCTCCTATTGGATAATTACTGCATGGGCAATTATCTTTCAGCTGGTAACAAGTCATTTAGCCGTAGCTGATGCAGGGACTAACTTCTCGTTTCTTACCCGTGTGGACAGAAATCTCTTGATTGTGGAAATGTTAGTCTGTTTAGTAAGGGGTCAGATTATTGCAATCAAGCAGCGAAAACATCTAAAGAGATGCAGAAATCACAAAAAACTGGGTTAAAAACTGTCTAATGCATGATCAAAAACTGGAAAGATGATGGGGAACCATCATCTTCCAGGGAGAAATGTGGTTGGAAAAGGTCCATTAAACATTTATTGAAATCAGATGGTAAAAAAACACTGCTGTCACAAGAAGACTAATCAGTGAGGCTAACTGGAGAAAAAAGCTTAACAAAGTATGGACTTTGCAACAATAGACAGAGGTCATGTGCTCTGAAGAGTCCAGATCGGCCCAGTTCCAGAGGGACGGGAGCATCTGGGTAAGAAGAGAAACCCATGAAGTGATGCAGCCATCTTTCCTGGTGCTTACTGTACAAGCCTGTGTGTGCGATCTATGACCTGGGTTTGCTGCAGTTGGTCAGGTCTATGTTCAACAACATTATGTGGCCAAAGAATGAGGTCAGCTGATTTCCATGAATGGGTTTTTCCTTCCCTGGTGTCACTGGTGTAAGAAGATAATACCAGGATCCATCAGGCTGGAACTGTGAAAGAGTGGTTCCGGGAATATGAGACATCTGTTTCACACATGGACCCTCCACCAGAGCCCAGACCCAAACCTCTTTGAGAATCTTTAGGATGTGCTGGAGAAGGCCTTCTGCAATGGTTGGACTCTTCCATCATAAATACGAGATCTTAGAAAAAATTAATGCAATGCTGGATGTAAATTAATCTGTACAACAAGCTGTTTGAGTTTTTGAAATATAAGATATCTGTTCCTTAAAACACAGTAAGAAGCTCTGAATCTGTCTCAACTGATTCCCAGTCAGCATGTTTTATATTGCCCATAATTCATCTTCAACATTTTAAAGTTTTATCTTGTTCTCCTGACAGAGGCTTCACAGAGAGCTGCCGCTGTCTGCAGGGGAACTTGAGGATGTTTTTGACTCTCTGGACACAGACCACGCTGGTTACCTTACCCTGGAGGCCTTCTCCTCCAGATTCAGTAGGTTTCCTGTCATCAGCAGCTTTTACCATAAGATGCATTTGTTTTCTCCAAACAGCTGTCAGACATGAAGCAGATGACACTGAAATATGGTCAAGTTAAAAAAGAACTATAAAAGTTGTGTTGGATGGTTATTTTTATGGAAAATATGCTAAACAATCCATACATGTAATGTCTGAAGTGTTTAAATGCTTCTAGCTTGATTATATAATTTTAATAAGACAGTAGATGCATTGGTTACAAGTGGAAAAAGTCAACTTGATAACTTTTAAAAGAAAATACTGTCAAAAATTTGCTGAAACAGATTTCTTGCAGCCAATGCATGACACAGACAACCCCTCCCTCAAATAACAAACAAAAAACAGTTTTTGCTCTTGTTTATGCTGCAAGGATGGAACTTGATCACTTGTTTCTACTCAGAGAGACTGAGCATGGTCAAAACTCCAAGATTTAAGAATAGACACAAATGCCCCATTGAAAACAACAGGTAACAGGTTAATTATTGTCAAAAACTAAGATTAAACAATAGTCCGAAAGCCAAGAGCGGCAATGTTTGAAAAGACTTTATAGCATCATTATCTCAAGATAATGTTTTCACCTTGACCATCTTGTGATCTCGCTAAAACAAAGCTTGCTATCTTGAAATAACCGCTCACTGTTGGTGGGTATCTCAAGGAAATGAAATGAAATGAAAAAAAATCTATCATGTGAAATCCACCTTTCTAATCACAGATCTGTGATCCTGAAGTAACTGCATCAGAAATAAACTCTACTTCCACAAAATAAGACTTTCTTTGTTGGACTTTTGAAACGCTCCTACCAGGAAGCAAACTCAAAGGCACATACATGCCTTTATGTACTTTTGGAGAATCTGTTGCCATGTGACAATGAGCAGAAATCACACACAAACTGCAAATGTTTAAGCTCACATTGATCATTTTGTGTTCTTATTGTCTTATGATGACAAGTCACACTAGGTGGTGATCTTGAGAAAACAAAAACTCAAAATTCTTTAGATTTATTATCAAAAGAATACAAAATTCTTAAGATTCCGTCAAAATAAATAGCTACAAAGGCCAAGGCTAATGTTTTTGTCTTCCTGCTCAAAGTTTTTTTCCCCAGTGTAGCAAGGGCTGCATTGTTCATTAAAGTCATGAACATGATCATATTTTCAAAAGCACATGGCAAATGTTTACATCTGGGTGGCTAAAAAAAGCCACAGCAGGTGTGCAAATATTTCTACAGTTGTCACCTTCTTTTAACACCACTTTTCAAGGTTTTCAAGTTCGGCTTCAAACAGAAATGTCTTACTCCAGCTTCCATCTCATGACATTGTGTTTTTTTTTTCGGGGGGGGGGGGGTTGAAGCTCAAACACTGAATTCCAGAAAATAAAGTGTTGACTGTGAAAACCTTTTCTTCCATCAGGTCAGTTCCTGCATGGTCGGAGGATCTCTGTGACCGATGAACAAAATCAAGCCTCTGTCCCAGTTTATAAGGCAAAGGAAGCTCTTTACCAGAGCCAGTGGGAAGCCAAACTATCAGGGGTTGAAGATGAGGAGGAGAAGCACTTCTGCATGCTGCTGGAAAGCCTGGGAGCCAGTAATGTGTTCGAGGAGTGAGTTTAATCACTGCAAGCCCCTTATCTGCACGTGTCTTGGCAGTCCTGCAACTCTCAACGAGCCTCATTCGTGTCCAGGTTAATTTAGCAAACCTCGCTGTTCATGCCTTGTTCTTTTGCCTCTTCTCCAGTCCGGGCGAGGTGCGCAGCCTCTGGGCGCAACTCAGGCGAGATGAGCCTCACCTCCTGTCAAATTTCGAGGAGTTTCTGGCCAGGGTGACGCATCAAATCAAAGAAGCCCATCAGGAGAAGAAAGAGATGGAGAGTGCCCTTCAGAGGCAAGAGATTGGGGCAAACACACACATATGCTGTTTCACTTGTTACACTGTTTATGCTCAGTGATGATGAGGACTGAGGAAAAGTGTTTAACTCATAACGTGATTGCTTACATAATGGCAGGTTTGTGCGCTGGTGTTTATGTTGTGGTCTTATGCTGGATGTACTTGCACAGCGCGAGACTGTTTGCATGGATTTACCAGTAATTCTCTATAGAACGAGCCCTTCATCCGTGTCAAATGACCCATAATCTAAACACAGACTCTGACTTTGACCATTTCTACCACTGTGGAAACCCACTAAAATCCCTAATGGACATTAAAGTAAAAATATTTGTGATACGTCCTTCATATTTATTATTTCTGTCCCCTGATGTGCAGGGAACCCTAAACTTACAGGAATAGCGAACAAAATGAGAATCTATAGGGTGTTGTATCTCCCTTGGCACTGCATGGTACTGTGTAGGGCTTATTATTACTTTCAACTTCACTAATTGGCCATTCAAGTCTTAACAAAAAATACCACAGTGGTACGAACATTAAGCTGAGTTGCAGGTTGGTATGTTTGTTTGAGTACTTGGCAGTAATTAGTTATGCTTAGAAAAGGAACAATACAACCTTAAGCTGCATCCAGACAAGACTTCTGCTTGTAGGCGTTGATATGTTTAATACAGCTTCCCTGTCATGGATTCACCTTTAACAACCATGCTGTGTCATTGCAGGAAGGCTGCAACGCATGACAGCGAGATCCGCTATTTATACGAGGAGATGGAAGCGCAGATCAAGAATGAGAAAGACAGGCTGGTACTTAAGGTAAAGAGGTTGGGAAAAATTATTTATAGTTTTTCTTTAATGATACAAAAACACATTTATCCTCTGAATAAAGTCACTTTTTTTTACAATGCAGAAACAATATATGATTAGAAATATAAATTACACAAGATTTGTCCATCCATATTCATCCTGTTGGGACTTTTGATGTATCCTGTGTTGTCCGGCTCTTGTATCACTTGAGAAATGCTGTTGCAGGATAGAGCCAATCTAACCTCAGTAATATGTTGCTCTTTCCTCTGTGATCTTTAATCCTCTCTTTTTTTGCATGCAGGACTCTGAGCGCCTTCAGTCGCGCAGCCAGGATCTGGAGCACCAACTGCTGTCAAAGGAGAAAGAGCTGGAACATCTTTTCCAGAAGCAGAAACGAGTGAGTTGATATTTTAACATTTTCCCGAAAAAAATCAATAGCAGATGTAGAATCCATATTTAATGTATATAAAATGATGCAAATTTGACAAAATAACACAAGATAACTTGTCTTAGGTTTTAGTAAAAAGGTTTTCTTTCTGTCCTTCCTATGGCATAGGATTTGGATGAATATAAGATCTTTGCAGGGTTACAATTGAAATGCCACCGCTGGAATTCCTCTTTTCCAGTCATCCATTACTGATGCACATCAGTGTGTAACACATTCTTACAATGCACACCCAATAATTGGTCTGGAAAGATCTCAAATACTGTACAATGATCAGTAGCTGGAGCTGCTAGTGTTACTGTTAACTGTTAATGTCTTGGCCATAAGAAAAATTCCCCAAATGTTCCGTTGCCTGCATGAGCATTCAAACACAAGAGTCTTTGTGACTCGCCAGCATCTTTGGAACAGAAAACCCCTGTGTATTACTTTTTTGAAATGACTGTCACTTTAGCAATAAGGAAATCAAGCGTTAGCTAGATGCACACCCCACGTGGATGTATTTACCATTAGTTTCAATTGTTTGCGTTGTTTATGGGGCCTTTATGTTTAATTCACGAGGACAATCATAAATGTGTCAAATTTAAGCTAGATTTGAAACCAGTAAACACTGGGTGCATGTTGCTTTGATTGATGCTGTGCAGCTTAACCTCGGTCAGCTGGTCATATTTTCTCACCAAGGATCTCCTCCAGTCACACGCTGACAAATTTAACAACCATGGAAGTCATTTTATGAAAACATGGTCAATTGTATTAAGCTGTTACTAATTGATACTAGCATGATAAGATTCAGCTTAAAAGGAGGCTTCAGGGACAAGAGGGCTTTGGATTAAAGGGCTAAAGGCTACTAATAAAAGCTAATGATTGCTTGTGGTTTTGTTCATTTTGACTTTTATTTACTTTATTTGGTGATCACATCTTTCTTTTATGCTTAAGATCTATTGGGGGTTTTACCTGCATGCCTAATTATCAGTGGAAAGCTAAAATTATTGATCAGAAAAATGTATAATTTAGTCCATTGGTAATGGGTTTACTCTAACTCATTCACTCTGTACCCTTACATTAAATTCTGTAGGATTCTTTTATAAGGAAGTAACATCAATACTGATATTGTATTTACTTGGTATTGGATCGAGTTTCTAGTTTCTGACTATTTCAGTTTTTGATAACCGCACATGTGTTTCTGTCCTGAAAGAGACAGAATCTAAATCATCTTTTTTTTCTTTAAACCAAGTTAGTAGTGACTCAATAAGATTTATAAAACTGTGAATGATGGAATGAGTTTATTTAAAAATATGAACCGCTTTGCAAGAGAAATTCACACTTAACTGTTGAAAAGTAGGCTTGTATCACTGAGTGGATTTAAATGACACTTTCATCCTTCAGTTTCCATTTCTGACCTTTACCAGCGCATTCACCCATCAGTGGTGTATTTTCAGTCTTGTGCTTTCTTCCCGATGCAGTTAGAGCTTCAGTGTCATGAGCTGAACAGCGAGAAGCAGGAGAGCCATGTGGAGAACGTCAAGCTGAAAATGACCAACGACGAGCTGTCTAAAGCGCTGGAGAGCACCAGCCAGGAGCTGGCTCTGGCCCAGGAACAGCTGGCTATGCTGCAGGAGCAGGCTGCCCGGCTGCAGCAGGACAAAGAGATGTGAGTGGACACGTCTTCTCAGTATAAGGATGTGTTATTCCCAGTTTTGGCACCACTGGCATTAACTAATTACACAACTCATCTAGCATGCTGGATCTAACATGATCTAATATGTTAAGATCAAGGGTTTCAGACTGCATGAGGCAAAATGTATTATGGTGTCTCATGCGGTTCTTGACTGGGAGTAGTTCTATATATTTATATATATTTTTTGTATGCTTCAATTTTATTAGAAAAGACAGCATACAGTATTTATTGATATTGCAGAATTGTCAGAGACATTAAGGGTTGGTTGATCTTTCATTTTTAAGTTTTGATCTCAGGCAAAACTGAGGCTGTTGTGTTTTTCTACTATAAATGCAAAGATTTACTGTCTATCCATATAGTAGTAGTAGGTAGTCTGGATGTCATTATCTTGGCTTCCAGTTCTCCTGTGAGAAATATTTCAGGATTTCTCTGTAAATTATAATTTTATAGTTGTTTTTTTTAAAACATCTAATATAGCCCAAATGAGGAAAAGTAGCTTTTATACTCCTATTTTTTACAGAACCAGCTTCTGGGAACAAAACTCTACACCATATTTTTTCTTTAAAAACTGACCCTGAAGAGGTTTCTTTATTAAAGTCAAAGCCTCCCTCAGCCAACAGCATCCCTAAAGAAGAAAGACAAAGGACAAGGACCTGCAATCAGTTTAACCGTGGAAGGGTTCGAGGAATGAAGATATACCAGCAGGGGAGATAAATTGCATCGGGAACACAACAACTACTACCCGCTTCTCTATGGAGCGAGAGGAAGCCTCGGCTGGTGGGGATGCAGGCTCACAGCTGATGTACAGGGTAGAGCGTCCAGTGGACGATGAAGCCTTGACCTGTTGGTCAGAGAGGGCCAAAGCTGTTGCTCTGAAATTCCTACCTTTTTTAACATGGCTGCCCTCCTATCCAGTCAGGCAGTGCCTCTTTTCCGATGTGGTCTCAGGGCTCAGCACAGGAGTCGTGCAGCTCCCACAAGGGTTAGCCTATGCTATACTCGCTGCTGTGCCTCCAGTTTACAGGCTGTGCTCCTCATGTTACCCCGTTTTCTACACCTTCTATATATCAGTAGGAACCTTTGCTGTCATAAGTCTGATGATTGGGAGCGTTGCAGTAAGGGAAGCTCCAGATTCCATGTTTTATGTTCTCCCTGCCAATGGGTCCAACATGTCTGCAAGCATGCATGTTGTCATCTCCCAACTCAAATGCTTACTAGGGGGGAAAACTTAGTGATTCTCTGGACCCTTGTCTGCTATTTATAGTGTCAAAGCGGTGCTCTGTGACCAGAACCAATATTACCACTTTTCTCCTGGGCCTTGCGTGCCTCATATTCATTTACATAATCAAATAGTTTCAAGAAGAAGCTTCCGGTTCCCATTCCTGGAGAAATCATTGTGGGTATTGTGTCAACTGGGGTCTCATACGGTTTATTCCTATCAGATGGCTACAAGGTGGATGTAGTTGGGACGATACTAACAGGGCTACGCGCCCCCGCTGTCCCAGAGTTCTCTCTGTTACCCAGTTTGATCACGGACTCGTTTGCTGTAGCCGTTGTGGGATTCTCTATGGGCATCTCACTTGCAAAGACCTTTGCCCTAAAACACGGCTACAGCGTGGAAGGCAACCAGGAGCTGTTCGCTCTCGGCCTGTGCAACTTCATCTGCTCTTTCTTCCAAACCTTTGCTATCACTTGCTCCATGTCTAGGAGTTCGACGCAGGAGAGCACAGGAGGGAAAACGCAAGTTGCAGGGCTACTGGCATCTCTTGTGGTGCTGCTGGTGGTGGTTGCCGTCGGTTTTGTCTTCCAGCCGCTACCTCAGACCGCCTTGGCAGTCATCATCATGGTCAATTTGATCGGGATGTTCAAGCAGTTCAGGGATATTCCCAGTCTGTAGAGAACCAGCAAGATCGAACTGGCCATGTGGTTGGTTTCCTTTGTAGCATCTGTGCTCCTGGGCCTGGATTACGGCCTCCTGGTAGCCATCATGTTTGCCTTATTAACAGTGATCTACAGGACACAAAGCCCCAAAAGCTCCCTCCTAGGCTACGTTCCCAACACAGGGCTGTACTATGATGTGGATGAATATGAAGAGGCATCAGAGTATGAGGGGATTAAGATTTTCCACTCCAACTCCTCCATCTACTTTGCCAACAGTGACCTCTATGTGAACACTCTCAAGAAGAATACAGGAGTAAAACCCGAGCAGTTACAAGTAGCTCGGAAAGCCCGAAACAAACGGAGGCAGAAAGCAAACAGAAACCACAGCTCTCCTCTGAAGATCTGTGGCAAGTACCAGGAGAAGACTGTGACCCATGAGGTTTTGCCTCAGAGCCACGAGGTACAGGAGCAGAGGAACGGCCAGTTGGAGGACAAACGCAGCGAATCAGCGTCTGAGGAGGCCGTCTTCCTCGAGCCCCTCGGCCAGAAAGGCTTCATTGACTCATTGGGAACCAAAGCCATCAAACAGATTATTAAGGAATACCCTACAGTGGATGTTCGGGTGGTCATAGCTGGCTGCAACAGAAACCTGTTGGATGAGCTGGATATGTTGCAGTTCTTCACCGGGAACATCACTCCAGATGTGGTGTTTCCCACTGTCCACGATGCAGTACTTTACTGTCAGCACTCACATTCCAGCCCACATGCTGCTCAGGATGAAACAACTTGACAGAGCAGGCTCCCGTACACAAATAAAATCACAGGAGAAACATCCAGACCTGTGGGAAGGCACCGGCTGAACACAGGTCTGTGAGATTTCCAGCATCACAACAGGAACTGATATGTATTATTTTTTCCTTATCAGAGTCTTGACATTCTCATTAATTTTTGTCTCTGAACCAGCAAGTAGATTGTGCGTTATGAGACTTGTATCTCATCAGAAAAGAAGTGTTCATCTAACGTTCCAACAGCCACACAAAGACGGGAGAATTGAAAGTTGCACTTTTTTGTCTTGCTGCTGCAGCTCTTTTCTAAATGACAAAGCCAGAATCATCTGGAAGGACCCAGTTTGTGGAATAAACATGAAACTGACTCGTCTTCATGCTGGTACCTGATGTCTGTTATGGAGAAACTCTTATAATGAATGTGCTATTTTTTAGCTGGTTCCATGTAATTAAGTTATTAGAGAGGATCCTAACTGAGGAGGTTCTAGTTTGTATTACTGCTCTGGCTGTGTTTGTCTGTCCATATGATTCAACTCTCATTTTACACTAAATCAAGCTGTTACTGAATACCACCAGATGCCTTTTAATTACCATGTGGTTAATGTTGAAAAGTTAAAATGATTTGAGACTTACATCTGAAATAAACTTTATTTTTAAGCAGAAAAAAATAAACTGACCCTAAAAAAAA
>JBBDHI010000025.1:15918227-15929337 GCA_037177115.1 Craterocephalus stercusmuscarum
CGCTCGAAAAAGACAAAAACAGGTATTTAAGGGCTTAAAAAAGTGGATTTTGCATGATATGTTCCCTTTAAAGTTTATTTCTCACTCTCTTTTTAGGGGATGAATCCCTTTGTGCTTTAAAATAATTTAGAAGTAGCTCAGTTTTACCTTATTAAGAATTCATGGATCTATCTTTATGTAAATGAGCCCCGCCTCTCTTCTCCACTATTTGCCTGCAGTTTACATTCACAAGTGTAAAACTAGACAGAAGCTCGCCTGCTGTTCTGAAAAAAGGGACAATGTACAGGGAATCACCCCCCCCCACCTTCTTTTTTTTTCCAAGCACAGGAGTAAACTCCATTTAACAGGAGTATCCAGAACCTTCTCAGGTCTCTGCTTCAGTGGATTACCACTTGTTAGGACTATTGGGAAGTTTTAAGTCCATTAATGGAGATGAAACAACTGCTATTCAGTCCTTGTGTGTGTGTGAGTGTGTCAGCTCTGATGCGTTGTACTTATTTTGTTCACTCTTCCCTCACACACACACAGGCCCATGACTCCAGAGCAGAGTGTACTTCTGCTCATGACACGGCATCTGCTGAGGGTTAAAGGCTCCTAATGTACTGCAGAGGAAATTACACGCAGAGGAGCTTTGGTCATGGCTAACACTGACCCTGGCACACACCAGAACACACAGCAGAAATCCTCCAGAGACAGAGCAGGAAGAGGAAAAGCAGCCTGAATACTTTAGCACGCAGCTAATGAACGCTAATACTAGCTAAATCTAGTTCCCAATGTACAGCTCTGACATGGCACAGGTCAAAAATTCTATTTTCTTTCGCATTTTAATGAATCTTAGTTTCTATTCCCATAAAAACGAGTCTTTCCCAGCCTCACCAGTGGAGAAACCAGTCTTCTTATGACATTTGGTGAACTCTATGTTGAAATATGTGACCAGTGCATGGACGTAATCATTGCGCTGGATCTGCAGACAGAAAGCTGAGGTAAAGGACAGATCCTCTGGCTTCACAGTGTAGATGTCCACCTCCTGGATAAAAAAAAAAGACAAAATGTTTCATTTTATTACAAGAGAAATGATATCTAATTCTTTTTTAGCTCATGCACTGCTGGAAAAGCAGAAAATTAACATTCAATCACGAACACGAGTACATGCAACCTCTCACCACCACTTGCCGTCGCCCTCGCGCTGCCATGTATATGCCAGAGCTTGATTATTCACAACGACCATTGTGCATGTGTGAGTGTATGTTTGTGAAAGCCCACAGGTTGAATCATGGCTGGCAAACGAAGCCTGCTCGCAGTACACATGCTGTGTGGGTGTCTCCCCTTTGGGTCTTCTAGGAAGAAATTGTGTGTCTGTGTGCGTCCGTTCAATCAAGCCATGCCTCCTAGGTTTAGCCTGAGAAATACGGATTGCTTTCTGCTACCTGTCGGGACTTTTCACTGATTTTGAAATAGAAAAAGAGCAGGTTTGTCTCCGCTTTGCATGCAGATGATGCCATGCCTGAAAGCGCGGGGAGGAATTTTACACTGCAACCTGTTCGTCCTGGCCAGCCATGTGGCGTCAGCATGACAGATTGTGATTTAACACCTCTGTCCTTTCCAATGATATCAGGCCCACATTGTATACAGCAAATTGTGGGAGGTGTGACAAAAAGAAAAAAAAAAGAACCCATGGTAGCGGCTTTGTAATTTTTAGCATGAGGAATGACTGACAATTTGAATTAAGACAGGGTGAGGCGGTTGGCAGCGGGGGAAAATGGGAGAAGGAGTGAGAATTAATTCACAGCGACTAACCGGTAACCAGCCCTCCAGCCTGACACATAAATCACCTTTTTTTAAACACAAAAAGAGGACCCTTTGCTGACTGAAGTAATGGAGAGCTCATTCCATTCCCAGTAGTGACTCAATGCCCGTGTGACATTTAACCGTCGCACAGAAGGAGCGAGGCAGTGAGACCTCCCTGTTCGTTGACACCAGTGAAGCCTGACATTGTTTAAATCAGGAAAAAAAAAGATTGATTCAAGAGAGAGAGAGAAATGATATGAGATAGAAATGGAGGGGGAAAAAAGGGAATAGCGGTATTGGGTAATCCTGATAGGAAGAAACATGATAGAAAGCGGAGAGAGGATGCGGAAAGGGGGGAAGCAATGTCAAGAGGAGGTAGATGGGATGAACAAAAAAAGCCATCACCTCTCTGAATGCTCTCACCCTCTGTTCATTTGTGAGATGAAAGGAAAGCCGCTGTTGCATCGTCGAGCCCGGAAACAGAGCTGCAGTCTATTAGAGCTTGCCAGAAACGTCTATTATGTACTAGAATATAGACTGGCTGGATGGTGAATGTTCAGAGGGACTGGCAGCGATGGCTTAGTGACATCTTGTGCAGAGAAGATGAAGCTTGGGAGGGTTATTTTGTATGAAATAATGTCATATAGGAAACAAAAGTACATCCAAACTAGAATTTTTGGAGCTGATATAGACACAGGGGCTTTAAAAAGCTGATATCAGATATATCAGCCGATATGAAATGAAATGAATGAATGAAATGAATGAATGAATGAATGAATTAAATGAAATGAATGAATGAATGAATTAAATGAAATGAATGAATGAAATGAATGAATGAAATGAATGAATGAAATATACTTTATTAATCCCATAGGGAAATTCAATATTGCAGTAGTTTTTTTTTTTAAACAATCATTAATTGAGGGCTTTGTTCTTCAGCCTAATAGCTGCTATATCTGCTTTCCTAAAAAGAAACTCCAGCCTCCTCCAGTATGTCTGCTGATATATCGATATCAAATATATATCGGCCAATCGTTGCCAAGACCTTTAGCCACTGGATATGTTTTTATTTTTTAATCTATATTATTCAACAAATACTAAGAACAATTGATCTTCAAAATATTTAAATGTAGTTGTGAAATATCAAGTATGGCTTAAAAGTTTAACTTCAGTGGGTTAATATGCTTTTTATTATATGAGAAATGTGGAAGAGATCGAAATCATCATAACAAATGCATGTTGTTTGATTTTTAAATGACTCGTTTTAATGTGTAATTTTGGTACAACTACTAAAAGGCCTGCAGCAAGGGTCTGTGAAAGCAAACATGAGAAGTAGCCACTGATATAAGTGCTTTATTTTTAAATTTAGTCTGCCATGGTAACGGCGACATGGGCCCTCATACTAGACCGATGCCAATACCAGAAAATCACAAAACATCGGTCTGATATATCAGCCGATAAATCATCTCTAACTCAAACTAACCTTTAGGAGGCAGGCGTTAGTCACCACCTGCTTGGGGTTGACCACATCCACCAGTGGCTCTTTGATGGCCACATTACGAATGCAGCTCATGTCGAACCCATACACATTTTCCCACCCTGCACACAAAAACACAAAATCCAGCTCATGTGCATACTATGTGTGTTTTATTAGTTTTCATGCAACATTTCGCCTTGTTTCTGCTAATCAGACACAAAAAGGGTGGGAAAAAAAAGAAAAAAAGGAAGAAAGCACTTAACCCTGCCAGCGAGGACAGTCCCACCCTCACTTATTCTATTGTGTGGAGGAAGACAAGCTATCCTAAAAATAAACTCCAGCCTCCTCCAGTATGTCTGGCAGCCTTTTTTCTATCAAAATATGTACTGCTAACACACAAAACAACCTTTTGCTGCCCCATTCCATCTGTCCCTCCCCTCCACCTCGCTTTGTTGGGGTGGCCAAACGCTAAATCTCTGTAGTGGAGGAATGCACCACCAACGCAGAGACACTAAAAATAAAAATGTGAGGGTTTGGGTAGACTCAATTCTTTTGGGATTTGCGAGAAAGACTGTACACTTGCGTGCATATTTTAGAGGCAATAAAACAGAGAGGGCCACCTGTGCAGCATCAAGAAAACTCAGTGGGAGTTATTGACCCAGATTTAATACCAATACAAGAGTGAATGGCGCCTTTAATATTGGCGCCTTGATCTGGAGCATGAGGTTAAGCTCTGCGCTCTGGCTGCGAGAGCTATTTGGACACATGCAGTGAGTTTCAAGTAGGGAATGTAATGCAATATATTAGGAGCGGGAATCCACTGCATGCTGGAATTTCTATCTAACTAATGTAGGACCTGGAGAATTTTAGTGGAACAGATAGCTGAGCAGAGCTATAAATTTCCCAATGGAATTGGTGAAGACCAAAATTAACCTGGAATATGAAGGTTTTGCTGCCCCCAAGAGGCTACGGAGCAACTTAAGTCGACAAAAGCTTTGTAAAAATTTAGTTAATAGCTTAAATATTTTTCACATCTGAAAAACAGAAGAGAAAATAAGCACTACTTACAGTGAATCTTAAAGTCCTTGTACTGCCTGTCTTCGATGGCTACAACGTAGAGAGATGCTCTGTCAGGGAACATCAAGCCTCCAGGTTTCTGAACACACACACACACACACACACAAAAAAAAGTCTTCAGGTTTCCACAGACAAAGGTCATCCATCATCTTTATTGTTCACACACCTGGCATGTAATCTAAGCCTTCTGGCACCCGCTGAGGGTAGAAACCTGACCATTCATGTGTGACCTCATCATATGAGCAGCAACACAAGCAAGCAAGCATATAGAAATCCTCTCCTTCATCACTGTCCGCTGTGTTACTGTTGCCTTTTTTTCGTCTAGCCACCCATCCTAACCCCCCAGGCCTCCAGCAGCACCATCATACCAGCCACTTGTCCCTGGCAAAGATGACTGTGTTGAGCATGGACTCGTAGAAGAGGCAGTAGCCCATCCACTCGGAGATGATGATGTCCACCTTCTCCACGGGGAGCTCCACCTCCTCCACCTTGCCCTTGAAGATGGTAATGACTGTGTTGCGGAGAGCCACAAAAAACAGCAGGCGGCAAATTACTTCACAGTTGCTTCATCACATTAACACAATCCAGAGAATGACTCTGTTCTCACATCACGCTGCTTTCAAGCCTTGGGAAGGCTGTAAGTGAGTGCAATGCCTCAATGGTTTATATCTTGTTTTCTGACACCTGTGACCCCTGATCAGAGCGAAGGGAATCAGAGTAAAAGCAGATACATCTAAGTACCATCTGACTCCATTTTTCCTTGCTTATAACCAACTAATTACCACAACAGCTAATTTCTTTGGTCATTGATTGGCTCATTGATATTTCCTCACATTTCTTTAAATTGATTCTGAATAAAAAAAATCAGCCTTTGCAAAATGCTTTAAATGGGACTATATATAAGATCAAATTAAATCCAGCCAGATGTGCTGGTGTGGAGCCATTTGTCTCTCCATGAGCCATCTGGTGTCTCCATTTGTCAAGCTTGCGGTGGCGTGTCATAATGGCAATAGCAACCACCAAGGGAATTCTGATTGATAGCAAAGATTATGGCTATTTGACATTAGAGAGGAGCTGCCAGTTACCCATCAGTCCCATGACTTATGCTGTCAAGTGTGACCGTAATGATGGAAATATGCAGATTTTCCATGCTCCCACTGACCCTGATGCCATTACACAGTTCTGTACTCTGATGGATAGATATATTGCATGGAAGAATAATCTCCTTTAACTTACCATTATGTAGGTGATTGGACTTGATGATCTTCTCTGAATATTCAGATATACTTGAACATTCAATCTGCAGAGACAAAAACAAGACCACACAATGGGTTACACGCAATCCCATGGTTTAAAGCAATACATGCATTAACTTTGAGAAAAACCACAAGAAAACCAGTGCCCTTTTTCATTTTCTACTCATTTTCCAAGCCAGGCTAGTATGTCCTCTGTTTACACTGTAAACCTATATAGCATTTTTTATGTTGTGTTGCTAGTGAAACTTTCAAGTTTACTTTGAGCACCATACTTTTTCTTTAATAGCGACATCAATGATGAAAGGGGAAAAAATCTTCCTCACAAAAAGAGAATGAATGAAACAGACAATATATGACCCAGCTGTTTAGTTTAGTTTGCCAAGAAGCTAAACACAGGCAAATAAATGTGTAATAAATAGGTTGTCATAAGCCTAATTACCACCATGAGATCTGGTTTGGATCCGTTTGTTTTGGTAAAACCCTGATCTGAGCTGCGTTCCTAAAACTAACTATATCCATACCCAGTCGTCAAGTTGCCGCTTTTCATTCAGTAAAGCTCTGCCCTTTTGGGTCAGATCAGTGGGATTATGACCCCAATGGAAGGGTCCCTTCCCGTTTTTTTTCCCATAAAAATGCAAAAAAAAAAAAAAAGTGTATGGACCTATCTGTACTGACCCGACCTGTTGGTAGAAAATGGGACTATATTTATCTCGCTCATCAGAGAAAGTGCAGCATTTCTGAAAATCCAGGATTTTCTACAGATGAAAAATGTCTGATTTTGGTCATTTATTGTTTATTTTCTTCCTGTTGCTTTTGTATCAAGCCACCAGTTAGACTGGCCATCATTCAGACTATGATATAACACAAATACTAATTCTTTCTGCGTGATATCAGTTGCTTTCAACTGCATTTTTAATGTTGCCTTGATGAACAGGCACACATGCTTTATTTTTTCTTTCCTGCTTTATTTGCAAGCTGTTCTTTCATGTAATGCTTCGAGAAAAACACTTTGAATCCCCTTTATGTGTGCCATGTGACAGATAATGAGGCAGCAGGGTTGACAACAACATCAATTTCATGATATTAATTTGAACATCACGCCAGTGTGGAGCTGCTCTGTCTTCTAATGGTTTAAGTAAAAGCTGTGAATGTTAGACTGGAGCATCTGTTTGTGGCCTGAAGGTGCATCTAGTTGCCTCACCCCGTACACGTGTTTGGCACCGGCGTTGGCAGCAAACATAGAGAGGATCCCTGTGCCGCTGCCAACATCCAGGACGATTTTATTCTTGAACACGTGCTTGTTGTGGTACATGGCATTCCGATACGTCAGTGTTCGTACCTCGTCTTTCAGCATCTCCTGCATTGCAGATACAAAGTCATACCTTCATATTAGTGCATGTACACAATAAAGGTGGAAAAGGCAAAATTTAGGCCAAAAGACTCTGTGACAATGACTGAGCTTCTTGAAATAGACAGGAGTACAACACAAAGCCTTTGGGGACTGCCTGATACCCATCTCCCTAAGCCCATTCACATATCCCACTTTCCTTCTTTCTTGCTTTGAACTCTTTAATCAGGACACTCTCTTTGTGTGCAACTTGACAAAAAGCTGACCCACATGCTAAATATGGACACTATTTAAGAAGGCCTATATGTCCCCAAACTTCTCCACCATCTTCCCCTTACAATCCAAGGTCATTAGTTAGGTTAAAGCAGAAGTAGATAACTGCAGATGATTTTAAGATACACATGGGTGGTTTTCACTTTTAAAGTGCCCATTATAGCCTATTATTAAGTCCCTGTGGTGTTTCATGCTAGTTAGTAAAGGATAAAAACTTTCTAATTCTCTAATTCTTGTTCTTAAAACAAGATGTTTGCTAGTTTGTCAGAGGATGCTCCTCCTACAACCTAACCGCCACAGAATACAGGATCTGAATGCATTAGTCTCCTAGCTAGAGAGAAAACATCTATGCCATAAATATACTGAATGCTATAAAAGTCAAAGCCAGTCTTTCTATGCAAATCTAGGTGTTGAATCAGCGGAGGTTTTTGGCTTATTCTGCAACAAGAGAACTGGACTAAAAGGGCTGAAAATCCCTGGCAGAGTTACTGTAACAGGAGGCATCTGGTGTCATTCATTTACTCTAGTCACACCAAGCGTCCTGTCTGCCTGATCTGCCTACCTCATGGATGCCAAAGTGGGCATAAGAGTCAAAGTAGTAGTCCCGTGATGTCATTTCCTCTGGGCTGATGAAGTGGGCAATCTTGCCTCGTCCAGGACAGGTGGCTAGGGATGCTACATGAGGCGCATGGGGGACACAGGGCACGTGGTGGGTAGTAGGCACTGGTTTGGGCAGTGGGGAGGGCTGAGCAGACTGAGAGAGGGGGGACATGACAGGCTGTTGCCGCTGTGAAGGAGGAATAGCACAGATTGGATTGAATGCCTTTATATTAGAATGTTTAAAAATCCATGCGTTATTAGATGGTTTCGCATCAGTCACTAGACTGCATGGTTCGTTTTTTGTGTGAATTTAACTTCCTATTGATTCATATAAATACAAAATGAAATGCGATATAATATGCAGCAAAATGATGAGCTGTGGTGAATCTAAACATCGTTCAGCCTTTGCCATTGCACAGTTTGCTAAAATTGCACACGGGGAGAAAGGATGTGGGGGATGCTAGTTCCGTTTCAGCACCAAGGACAGCGGGTTAAACTCCAATAATTTCAAGATCATTTAACATCAGTGCAAATCTGGATACTATAATATAAATTATCTCTGTCCGTGCAATCTGATGAGTCTGCTCGTGTAATTGCAGACTCAGCCGGAACATCTGCAGGACACTGTGTAATGCACTTTGCTTGCACGCCGTCACAGCACTCTAAAAACGCGAACTGTGGTCTTAATATAATAGGAAGACATCATATAGAAGCCTAATGTATTGTAACAATAAAATAATTTTTATAAGCACTCTGCTCCGACTCTAACCGGGTGCAGAGCACCGAAAGGTCCTTACCTCCGAGCTGTCCGCCTCCGCCATGATCCTCCGTAGCAGCAAACAACGCGACGAATGCCTCAGTCCCATGAGAGCCGACGAGATTTAAACTGCAACTCTTTTAAGTGAACAGATGCTCTAATATCCTACAAGCAATATGTCAAAAATTACACAAAGCCTTGGAATAAATGATAGGAGCACATGTGAAGATGAAAGTCATAAGAAGAAATATTTTTCGACCAGATTTGGCAAAACCTATTTCCCCCAGAAAAGTTGTGAAATGAATTTGCGCAAGGTGAAACGTGCGGTTATCCATGCTGTAAATGTGATACAGGTTGTTTTAGTGGGTGGACTCAGTGTGGCAGGACAGTCTATTGGCTGGAGAGAGCGTGTTGCGGCTGGAAGGTTGTCGGTTTGTTCCCAGTATTCCTTTTAACAGGCGCGTGCGACCGTTCACGCGAAGGTGCCGGTTCATTTTACATCTCCGCTCGCGATAATCCTACAGGATGCAAAGTGTTACGCGTCCAACAAAAATTACTTAAGCTGCGCGCGAGAGGCAAAATTCATCCAAATGCGCCTCCTCCGCCACTTCACCACGCGTGGGAACACAGGGCATGTCAAAGAATCTGGGCTCTGATACCAAAAGTCCCCGGAGGTAAAGTTAAAGGCAACTCAAACAGTACGCGCGTGCCCCCCAGAAGCCACGAAATAGACAGCGCTGGTTTAAAAAAAGTGTGCCTGTAAAGGGAAAAAAAAGATCTATGCTTCCTTGCGCCAGAGTTTCCCCAAAGAAACCAAGCCCACGCAGTCTCCGGATATTTGTGTAGCTGTGCCACACAACCCCTCTCTCTTATATAACACAGGTGTTTCTGTGTATCACTCTTCATTATGTCCCCCTCCCCCCGTGAACCAGCATGCATGAATGCTAATATCTTCTTTTAGTCAAATGATTGTTTTCACAACTTGCAGAAAACGTTTACTTGAAGAGCTAAATTAAATTTTAAGAAGCTATCTCCGGGCAGTAAAAGGCAGTCCCATGTTGTCTCTTGTCTTATCTCTCCCTCTTTTACTTTCTCTCTTTCTTTTTCATTGCTTCCTCTAACAATGTTCTTATCCACTTCTTTACTGAGAGCTCTGGGAGTTGATGGCACACAATCCTGGCATGCAAAGCTCGAATCAAAACAAAACCGTTTTGGCAGGAAGGCGAAGTTCAAACCAGGTATCACTGCTTGCAGCTTATTTTATCCAAATAAACTGTAATTATGGTGGATTGTTCTTGTGCCTTTAGATACCATAGCGAGGAAAAGCAAAAGGAAGAGCAAAAACAAAACTACATATGATTATAGAACTCACCGGCACCTGCGGACCAAGGATTCCAAACTCCCAAGCGAGGTCCCTGGGCCCTCAGGGCGCCTGGAACTCCTCTGGCTCCGTTGTTGTTGTTGTTGTTGTTTTATTACTGTTGATACTTGTCTGTCTCAGTAAAATCCATCATTCCTAAACTTTATTTTGTGGATGTTTGAGGCAATACAAGACAAAAACAACCTTGACAGCTTTATTCCTCACTCAATCCCACAAGAAGAAACATAAACTGTAAAAGATTTTAAACAGTTAAATGCTTACAGTTGGTTTCAACAGCATCTCAACTGTTGAGGTTTCTATAGCAACCCAACTGCCAGAATAATTGTGTAATATTGTGTGGGTCTAGTAACTGTCACCACAAAATCTGTTTTCACATGCTTTTATTATGATTTCTAAAGATGACCTACTCTCATTAAATGCACGTTAGAGCAGCCGTCCCTGCTCACACACCCAGCCAACATGTCCACGTTGGGACCATAAGGGTTATATTTGGGCTGCAGCTAAGGGAGCCAGGTGGGTTTGTCCACAGTTTCATGGTGGCCTTACCTGGGTTTGCCCATGGGTTTCAAGTTGTTATCTGGGTTTGAAGTGGGCAATTTTGTAGGTCCCATGTGTTTCCAGTTAATGGGCTACAGAGGAGCTCTACCTCAAATATCGCCATTTCCATCATTTTTGTCCTAAACATCACCTGTGGTAATGAATTGTGTGTAATATGCTTTGGCGAAGAATGCATGGATGGGGTTGTGAGAAGTGTGGACTGAAGGTGCAAAGGTTACAGGTCCAACAGAGAACTGGGACACCCTACACACTTGAACGCATCAACATGAACAGAAAACCAGCAGGGGTACGAGGGTGAAAGTGTGAATATTGGGAGGGGACAGTTTCTGTGACATGGTGCCATAAAGCAAAATGCAGTTCTCACATGATGCGCGGGCAGGGATAAAAAAAGTTGTGAAGTTCTTCTCAGCCTTAAAATGCTGCAGGAAAATGACAGCTCAAAGAATGTACAACATTAAAGGAGAACTTCGCTTTTTTTAAACCTGGGATCTGTTCTCATCTTTCTCTCTCATACATGTGAGTGATGAGGAAAGGAACGTTCAAGATCGCTCCAGTGTTTAGCTGGGCAGGTATCTAGCAGCCCAGCTAATGATAA
>JBBDHI010000025.1:15976607-15987269 GCA_037177115.1 Craterocephalus stercusmuscarum
TTATCCACATTTGTGTTTCAAACACTTAAACTCCATCCAGAAATAAATGGTGCAGCATTGCAGGAACTTATTGAAACAATATGGTGTAATCAGATTTAAAAATGATGCAGCTGTAACGTAATATGCTCAGTAAGAGTAGATGGCTATGTGGTAAGATACAGAAGACTTTAGACAGTGGACATATTGTATGGGTATTGTATATTACTATGCTGCAAAGGGATTTTGCAAGTGTTTAAATGCAGATAAACAGTGTGCTTGAAAACATTTAATAGCACCTCCATAATCTAGTCTGTTCATAACAGCATAATCGTGTCACAACATGTGATACATCTTGTCATGCTTTAATTTAATTAGCTTGGAATTCTAAATATCTGCGCTTGTTTGTTTTGGTGGAGTTACATATTCATCATCATTATGTCAACTCAAATCCCCACTCGACTTTCTACAAACACCTCCATTGTGAGTTGGAAGCCTCTGGGAAGCAGTGGAGGGATCACGATAATAAGACTGAATGGGGTAAATATTTTTTTCTGCAAACACATCGGAGTGCTGTCAAGCTAACAGTTTTGTGGGGAAGAGACAGAGCAGGTCCCATGACAAGTGGACTTTTGTGTTACAGTGTTGTCTGGCGGAGTGAATCACATTGCTTTTTAAACAGTCAGAGACTTTTGATTTAAGTTTAAGAGCACTGGTTTGACAGATGGCATGTTCCTCAGGGCTTTGTGGGTTATTCAGTCATACCAGAGGCTGTGGGAATTGCCAATTCTGAATGTTCAACACTGACCTATCTTTTCTCTGCAGAACTTTTCTGGAGTTAGAATAACACACTCTCGTTTAGTAGAAATATATGGGTGTTTTAAAGTGACCTTTGAAGTACAATTTTGTGGTGATTCATATCTTTTCCATGTTGCACCTGTGAATGAGAACAGTATCATTTTTCACCCACGAGAAAGAGGAAGTAATGAAATCTTGCATGTGGACAATCCCAGCAAAGCAGAGCAAAGCATTAAGCCTGCTGCTCGTATTGTACATAATATCATATTGTGTTGTCATGTAAATATTTGTCAAGTAATCCGACAGAATCTATTATTTATTAATCCCAGGTGAATAGTTAGGAGTGAGAACAGGCCGCGGCGGGAACAGTGAGAGTGAAAGGTGATATCGATTTTGATGAATGCCAAATGTGCTCTGCTGGAAATGGGAGTCATTTCACAAGGGCTGGGGGCTGCATTAAAGCGCTGCGAGTCTCTGGTTTCAGCCAGTGTTCATTTGGGAGGCGCTGCCTTCGATTCATTTGTCCCCGCGTGTCGTTTCATAGACAGGGCAGGTTACTGATGGCTGTAGAGGCAGAACAATCCTGCATCACCGCTGACGGCTGTGACAGTAATGCAGACTGTAGCTGCTAATGGGGCCGCTGGGACTCTCCACCGTGCGCGACATCAATCAGGGTCCTCAGCACACTCGCTCAAATGGCCCTCCTCATTCACTCAACACATAGCAGATGTCCAACTCTGATCTTCCTGTACACGCATAAATAATGCTGCACGCATGCTAATGACGCTGATTTGTAGCATCGGCGAAACAAATCCAACGATGGCTGCAAGGTGTTGGGTGTGGCTGAGCATCCTGTTTGGTAACAAAAACTGAGCCTTTGCTGCAGTATTTGATTTTTTACAGTAACGAAGTCTATATAAATGAGTGTGTCACACTGTACAGTTCTAACCACAGCTGGTTATATGTTTTAATGACTCAGGGTAAGGACGCAGACATAATCAACATCATCTCTGGTTTGTTTCCTGGCTGAGTGTTTACATTGTCTATCTCTGTTTCATCTAATAAAATATGCACCAAAATTTGCATTTAACTCAAACCTCAGAGTGTAACACAAATGCATGACTATATGTTAGCCAGTGAAGTATCGTCTGACAGAATCACATTCCACATAAGTTAAAAAAAGACTGCTTCAAGTGAAATTTTAATTTTATGTAAATAAACAGAGAAAAACTCAGCAGTGTCTTCTCTGTTTACCACCCAACTCTTCATTAAAGGGATGTTTGAATTTAGAATGAAAATGTGATAAAAATAGGATCAAATAAATCGGTGACCTATGTTCACAGACAGTAAATTATTTCCAATAATGAAACATGCCTGTCATGAAGTGCCACCTGAAAGCCTGAAGAAGGGCCCATAGGCATAGAAATTCCTCCTGATTTTCAGACTTTTCTGATGATATTATACATGCTATATCTGGAATCTAAGCGTTTTTGCTAATTTTTATCGTGGATAATTTTTCAGAAGTTGGTGGCCAAAAGAAGATGCTATGCTATTTGCTGCAGATTGGTGAACCTCAGCCTCAGGCTGTGTCTCTCTGAAATGCTCCTTTACTCAATCATATATTACTGACCTGTTGCCAATTAACCTAATTAGTAGTCAGTCGGTCCTTTAGCCTTTTGTTGTCCATGTTATAATACATATATATACTTTTTCACTTTGTCAAGCTCAATTGGGTTCCAACATTTTTTAGATGTGTTGTCATCAAATTAAAAATGAGCTAATATTTTCCATGAAACGGTAAAATGCCCTAGTTTCACCATCGGATATATTATTCTTTTTGGAAGATAACTTGTCTGTGTTGCAGTGTATTTCCTGCTATTTGTTTGCTGCATTGTTCCGTCAAAGGACAAAGCCAGACTGCGGTGGTCCCTTGGGGCCCCTTTCAAGCCGAAAGATCACCTTCCCATATAGAACCATAAGTTCTTTAGACTTAGTTGAGATGTCGCCTCATTCTTTTTTCTCTTAGCTCGTGCCTGTGATCAGGTGCTGAATCGACACACTGGTGTTTGTCGGAGCGGAGCATCGATCCCTCCCCTAGCCGGCTCGTCCTCAGGGAAGAGAGCGATATGCTTAGAGCAGCATAGCCCTTCTTGTACTAAAAAAATGCTGAGACAGAGAGGAAGATGCGCTGATCTGTGTAAGATACACTCCTGAACATGATGGACGCCGTCGACCGTAACCTTTTGGCAAAGTTTCAAGGTGTTGGTACATCGGTGTGAACAGCTTTTAGCCTCATTGCGGTTCTCGGTGCGGTTGAAACAGCTGCATCCTGCCGTCCTTTCTCACCACACCGGGCTTATTTTAGCACTACCTGTTCCCTGGCTTTTCTTCCTCATGTTATGCCTTTCAAGAACAACATAGTTCCCTTTGTCTCTTTACACTTGCTCATTTCCTCCATTTCCACAGTGACACTGGAGCAAAGCCTCACAATTTACACCCCCTTTTTTTCGTGTGTGCTCTCGTCCCCCATTCCCCCCCCCATCCCCCCCCCCCCCCCGTAAGCTGTAATCACCCTGAGAATGGGGTAATTACGGCCACTGTAGGATAATTACCAGAGCTTGAGTTGTTTAATTACGGCCTTCTCCGTAGCTGTCTGATGCCGGTGACAGCAGAGGCGCCGTTCGCTGATGGAGTGATTTCATCCTCTCAACTGCAGCGGCCTGCGAGGGACGGACAGAGGAGACACGCTGCTAGAACGAGTGGGTGTGAGTAGGAGGGATGGCAGGAGTTAAACTGAGTGGGAGAGAGGTAAAGGCGAAGCGAAAGATCCTGGTTTGATAAATGTACACATCTACAACAGTGAGGGGAGGCTGCAGATAACAAAGCAATGACTTTCTTCCTGACTAAGGGATATAGCGCTGAGAAAACATAGATTATTTTCCTTTACCCTTCTATTGATTGAAAATAAAATATGAGGTAAATTAGATAATCACTTCAAACTACAGTAAGGCGTAAATTATAAAATAATCAATAGATGTCTGTTTGTTTAAGCTTCATGCCAAGAAAACAATTTAGTTGAGACATCAAACAGCAGGGGGCGACGTGGCGTCCCGATGGTAGCAGAGCAAATTCCCGTTTAAAGGATAACACATGAACACATAATGAAAAGAACAAGCTCCTCACTTTCGTCTCTTCCAGTCAGCCATGATGGCCGTCCTGGACTCCGACAGTAAAAGGCCCTGTGGACCTGAAGATTTGTGGGGCAAAGGCCAAGGGGTCAATCCCCAAACTAGGGGGCAGGAATTCACCCCGGCAGCCTGACATTCCCCGCACTGGAAAGATGATTCTGTCTGCACATTGACTCCAACCAATCCCAAAATAGTGCATGGTGAGAAGTTTCCCGCCACCCACACACCATCATTCAGAAATCCCTTCCAGACTCAGATTAGCATACACGATAAAGTGCGTTTTGATACTTTGACCAGATGCAGAAGTTGATCAAATGGACATATTTTTTTCATATGTTGACGTAGGCTTGAACTATGTCTCTGGAAAAGAGTCTGCTGGACATATTTGCATGCGTGTTTAGTAAACAGTAACCCCTCCAAAGTTTTGATCTTTATGACTGGTGATTGAGAGGCCCTTTGATGGCGTGATGACCCGTTAAGTCTTTGTTAGGATTCCAGCGAGTTGCATGTGAGCGGTGTTTGTATTTCCACTGTACCAGAGACCCTCATAATTCAAAACATCAGATGAAGACGCAAAGGCCAGAAAGTATTTCCTGACAAACGTGTCGATTGACGGCGGCCCTATTGACCTCCTGAACCCCGACTCCACGGCCCTCACCTTTCTTCCAGTTCTAGCATACAAAGTTTAATAGCATTGCTTTTTAAAGAAGCCTAAATGTATTTTTACTTTAGCCGTTTCGGCGTTTTCACAGATCTGCTCATTTCTAAGAGTTGATTGGCCGACATGCAGCTTTGTGACCCAGCAGATGTGACATACTATCAGTCTTTAAGATATTCAGCGTGGGGCTTGACAGATGTTCAAGCATGCCAGCGGAGGTCTGCAGGGGATAAATGGTGATAAATGAACCTGCTGCTTCCCCGGCTGACGAACCGCAGCAACGCAGGGAATCACCTCCGCTAGACGAGAGGGATGACTGACTATGGCACCTCTGTTTTAAAGACCTTAAACCCATGACCCAAACCCATATCTCGTTGAGCTTTTATTTGTTTTCAGAGGCTGTATATTAATACTCTGTGAATGTCAGTCAGGTGGAACCGCTGGTCATATGAGTGTAAAACGAAGCGACACCAAAGGCTTGCTGGGGAGTGCTATTTCCAGACGACCTCACCCTGCCTGTCGCACGGCCATCTTTAAGCATCTTTGACACTCTGCACTCACTATCTCTGTCACCAAGTCTGTCAGTGTGCCTTCTAGGATGTTGTGATGTTATATTATGTGTAGAATATCTTTTTTTTCCCACACAGATTAGGGGTTTAATTTACAGGAAGGATACAGGAGCTTTATGGAGTCGAGCACTTTTCTCTCTGGACCCAGCCATATGTTTCGGATTATTCCTGATCTGTTTTCTATTTGTCATATTCACATAAATTAGGGAAAATTCAAGCTTGAAATTTTGTAAATTTGTCAGTTTTTTGCTCTGAAATGTATTCCAGTCACGAGACTTGTGGGATTATGCATGTGGGCTTTTTTTTTGATTGGCTGACGATAAGCAACGTATAATCAGTTGCCTCCAGCGTAGTTACTGTTTCAGTGCTGAGGTTCCCACGCAAAAATAACTCCCCCTTATTTAGAGCGAATCTCTTTTTGCCAGCGTGTTTACTGCTTGGTCACCTGGCAGACGATCCCCCAGTTCAAAGATACTTCTCATGAGATCTTCCACTTTTTTCAAAGTAAACACAGCACTTTTGAAACAATTTTCAAAGAGCTTTGAAAGGAAAAATAGGGACTTTATCAGTGACCTTCCTCAGTTCCAGCAATCTCCTGCATCCTGGATCTGAGAATCTTCTCCCCAATTAGTGAAAGCAAACAAGCAAGCACTGAGAACTGAGACAAATTCACAGAGTGGGAAAGAAGCAGCCTCTGTGTTTGATCTCTGCAGCCAACGGCCCAAAGAAACCTTCACCGAAAGGCGTTATCTCCAGAATAGACCACGGGCCTCACCTCCTCCACCTCAGTGACCTTGTCGTTTGGCTCTCAATCTTATCAGAGGAAGGGAATGATGTCAGCACTCATCTCTTTTCACCATAACAAGAAGTGAAACCAGACTCCTGCAGCCAGGCTGTTAGAAATAAGTAGAGCTTCAGTGATTTAACAGGAGACCGCGGATCGATAACATCCTGTAGTGTGAAGACTGAAAATGCTGGGTAAGTTTTTGCAGGAAATAAAAATAAAATAAAATGCCCTCTCTGTAGATTTTGATGTGTTTCCAGCATCACATGAGGGTGTGTGTAATGCGGTCGGCTGCCAAAGTCTGGTTTTTAATTGGCTCCCTTGTGTTGATCATTGGAGTGTTCTCTCCTGGAGTCCTGAAGCAGCCGTGCAGTCCTCCAGCCTCGCTGCCTATTAGAACTGACAGTTTAGCATCCATCTCTTAATATGTCCAATTTCTCATCCTCCCGTCTCAGAGAAAGCTCCGGACTGGCCTAGCTGCTCTACTTTCTTGTTATTTCTGCTTTGTTGTCCTTTAGTCGAGGCTGCTTGGACGTGCAGAATATCATTAACCCCGTCTTCTCGTGACTGTCAATCAACACAGCGCCTGTTCATTGTGCATCCTGTCACTTTTTCCAAATGCCCTCAGCAGAGATGAAAAAGCCACCTGACCTCTCTTTTATTTCTTTTTTTCTAAGGTGCAGCCCTGTGATCGTTCTACCATTTGTGGCCTTCCCCATGGTTCGCGTTTGCCCCCACGTTTCACGGCTTCAGACACTCTGACTGAGATCAAACTCTGAAAGTCCCGACCCCCTGCTGGGGTTCCCTCTGAAAGTGCTAATGACCCCGTTTGTCTGAGGAGGGACCTGCTCCTCTTCCCCCACCCCTCAGCCCAGACTCTGTCCTCTTGTTTCAGTGATTGCTTTCCCACTTGTTGCTTCGTATCTGACCTTAACTGCCTACAAGGCGGAAGACAGCTGAACTTTCACTGCAGGTCGGTGCCTTTGGTGGGAGAATAGTGCCGCACTGGTTTAGCTGGGAACAGACTGAGCACACACCTGCTGACTGGCTAATGACACAGGTGTTGATATATGACAGATTTTTATCAAGATTTGGTTGAGCGAGTTTTTACTATGACAGTTTGATAGATCCGCGCGGATGAGAGGCTGTCGATTTGAGGACTATTAAATATTAACGGCGATGCTGGTGGGCTGTACACGAACCCTGAAAATAAATCAAAAACTCCCTTGTAAATCAATCCTCAATCGCAACACGACAAAGGAACCAGCTGTATCATTTCAACCTGGCCGTGCTTCAACAACACCAACAATTTAAGGAATCCGATATGAGAGCCGTGGCCGTCTATCCGATCTTTCGCAGTGATGCGTCTTTCCTCTGTGTCAGCGGTTAGGATCGCAGAGAGATCATCTGAACTGCGATGACGCTTTTCTGGGCTCAGACCAACTCGACATTATCCAGGAGACATGAATTTGCCCCCCCCCCTCCTCTCTGCTTGAGGCCTCACATTACCATGAGCCCACAAAGTAATTTGTTGACAGATAATTTCAATGACCTCTGACAACTACGCATTGTTCGCTGCAGTCCCTGTTTTGACAGAATTGCTCTCAGGAGTTCAGCTCATTGCTGGTCTTAGCTGGGTTGGCAAGTGTGGTAACCTAATTAGTGGTTTTGACTGGGAGGGCTGGGGATCAGTGTTAGTAAGATGGAGCACAGTAATGCGCTCAATGATTGTACATCCAGAAAAACAGAACTCAAAATGGTGAAGGCACCGGTTAGAAAGGCCAAGGAAGTATGTCCAGCAGGCTGCGAGAGGCCTGGATGCAATGAAACCCTTCTGCTCACATAGCAGAAACAGAGAAGCAGTAATCAAGCGAGAACCCAGCCTGAGTTCGTGCGTCAATCGCTTGTGCAGATGCTGTTTATTTTTTCAGTTGTAATCTTGAATGCTGGGTTTATTTGTGGACCTCTCACCCTGTTGGAAACACATGTGAACTTTTCATTAGGTACCTTCTTCGCTCCAGTCCAGGATTTCAGCTGTGATGGATAGTAGACACTCAGGTTGGATTTAAAATGTGAAAAACAAGCCTACCGTCAGCGAACCAGTAATTGATGCGGATATGTGGCAACGCACTGATCCCGTATAGAAGGTTACCCTTATCCTTGCCAATAATGGAGAAGAGCACATATGATCGTTATTATTTTCAGTTTCTGTCTTTAGAGAGGATCTCTGGTTTTTCCCTCAGGCTTCTAGGGCTGTGAGCGGATTTTGCAATGAGAGCCCCAGTGAATCTATCCTTCCTTTTGGACAACGGCTGTCATGAAAATATATTCATTTCAGTTTTTAGTGGTCAAAAGCACCAAATTATTGTCTTTAAATATTTTAACATTTGAAATAGCTTTATTATTGCAAGATAATGCAGATTGTGTGAATTTGTAGCAGAAATTTCACAATTTCACAAGTGGATCTGCTTTTTGGAACAATCTTTAAGTTAAAATATATTAAAGCAACCCCCCATTAGTTTCTGATATTAAAACTGGCTCATTTTGATGGACAGTGACATAATAATGTACATTCCTGCATTTATTGTTGCCCTACAGCATCCCGAGGCTAAGAAACGTACAATTTTTTTTTTCCAGCCAGGGGCATAGCATGACAGCTGCATTTCGCTTTATGGCACCACATCACACACAAACAGCTGGGTACAATCATTGTGGAAGCTGATACAGCAAAGAAAAACAAGACATTATCGGAGGAAGACAGGAAAAGAGAGAGAAAGTGACAAAGCAAGATGTAAACACTGGACTGACTTTTTCTGGTGAAATAGAGCTCACACAAGAGACAGGATGCAGGAATGATGACGGATAAGCTTTTTGTTCGGGGGCACCAAAGTTTGAAAGTCTGACAGACTTCAGCGGTGTGTCAATACCACCACATACTCACCAGTGAAGTAGTCCTTTATCACACCAAACCTCTACTCATATTTACAGTAATATTATCTTACATAAAAGCTATTTTTCATTCCTTATTCATATTTATGCAGAACTTTTTTTTGTTGTTAGCCATTTCTGTGATTAATTTGGACCATCAAGTATTTTATCAAAGCAAACATGTCTCATAAAGCCCTTTTATAACCTGGCTCCTTTTTCTGTCTCAGTAAACATTAATCCCCCAAATCTCATAAGCCAATGGAATAAAACCCACATTTGCAAGTTTTTAAAGGACTTGATTTACCAACATTGCATTTGGAAAGATCCCTGTTCCACATTACCATCATAACATGACATTTTATTGATGGTTATACGATTTCATTTACTGCTTGACAGTTATTTCTAGGCTGTGTGATATCTATTTGCCCTATACTCTTGTAACATTTTTGTGGATGTTTTTATGTGTGGGCAGAGTTCCTCTTGAAAAGCCAGCCATTTCTTTTTTTAACACTCTCTCAACATAGTTCACAAGCAGTCATACAGTGGTCTGTATAAACACATCCACAATGAGTATAAAGAATCGTAGCTTATGGGAAAATCTGGGGAACCAGTGACTGGAATGCCTCTTGGCAGATGCACTGATTTTTGCATTAAAGACCTGCTTGTGAATGAGTCCAGCCCACTCCTCGCCGCTGCTCCACTACCTGTGAGACTGTTCCTTTTCGTCTCCTGTCTTGATTAGTTGAAGGTCTGGCATAAGTGCTTCAGATGCTTGTGGTTTTCAGTTTAAGGCCTTGACAAGGATCCAGATAATCTTGCGGCAGTCCCAGAATAACTTCGCTCGGTGAGATCTGCAGAGGAACAGTCGTCCAATCGTTGATTTCAAGCCTCTTGTGTAATTAACCAATCACAGTCAGTGATGAGCCATGGAAAGAGTAAACACTTACGTTTATGTAACAATGTAACTTCCAAGAGCCAGACTCTCAGATGATTTCCTCCTGTCAAGATCTTTTAATCTAATTCCAAGCCCAAATTATTTTGACGTTCTGACTAATTCATGCTTGATGTATAATTAGATGAGAAGTTGACCTTTCATATGTTGTTGTTCTATATTTAAACTAGGAAATATGAACTGAGGTCTCATTCCAACATATTTGATGACTTCAATAGTCTGATGAAGAAAAAAGCCGTGAAAATCTCCTGTGTGCCAAAAACTCTACAAAAACAGTTTTCATCTGACAGCAAATTCATTTACTTTCAGTAGCTCTACAGAAGATTCGATTTTCCCAGGGTTTGGTGGCTCTTGTTCTACATAAAGATAGAAATTCTTGTTCACTTACATCTAAAAGGCTCTATCAAAAAATAATTTTAATGAGCTTTATTGACCCATCAATGCTTAGACTCTGTCGGATGTTTTAAGATGTCCTGTGACTCTGAGATGTTTGTAGCAGATGCTTTAGTCCCTGACGTTTCCATAAAATTGAGACCCTCAGGGATCCGCCTCCTTCCAGGATGTCTCACTTTTGTTTGGCTTAAGATTGGGGAAATTTGGAGACCAATTTTATGAGATTGGCCGTGGGAGGCCATTGCCATTGAGGAGCAGTATTGTCGTTTTTTTTTTTTTTTTTTTTTTTTTTTTTTTTTTTTTTTTTTTTTTTTTTTTTTTTTTTTTTTTTTTTTTTTTCCCTCCCCCCCCCCCCCCCCCCCCCCCCCCCCCCCCCCCCCCCCCCCCCCCCCCCCCCCCCCCCCCCCCCCCCCCCC
>JBBDHI010000025.1:16005180-16016796 GCA_037177115.1 Craterocephalus stercusmuscarum
CAATAAATATCTGTATCCATAAGAAGTTCTGGTATCAGTATTGGTATCAATAAAATCTTAGCGATATACATTTTATGGTTTTATGAGAATGAAAACATATTTGCTGTCATTCCTAAATTAATATATAACATAGGTCATTTGGGGTCCTTTATTTCAACATTAAAACATGTATATTTGTTTAGTTACCAGGTAATTAGATACATTCCCCTCCAGCTGCTGCTGATTACTTATGTACCACAAAGCAGTGGCCGACTGCCAACAAATAAAGATGATGACGCTTGATTTACTGTTAAACACAGGAAACAACAGAGGGCTGGTAATAAAAAACTCAGTCTTTTGAAAACTGAAAACAAATCCAACGCTTTAAAAAATTACAGTGGACATGTCAGCATCTGGCAGATATACATGGATGTTCCTGTTACTGAACTCGGCTCACATGTGTAAGTGGGGTACCATGGACTGGAGGTTGGCAGGGTGAACAGTTTGATCCTTGAACAAGACACTGAACTCCATTTGAACCTCTGTGGCATGTGAGTGTGAACAGTGCTCCAGAAACCTGTTGTTAAGAAATTTGTAGAATGCCGCTGTTGCCATTAACCCTCCAGGTCTTCAGCCCCAAACCAAACTGTGTACAACATCCAGATTAATCTTGGCCTATCTACTGATAATGACTCTAATTTTATCACTAATGTCAGCATGCACTCAGCAGCTGCCGCTTCATTCTCTCACACACTTTACATAAAGAAATAAAGAGCCACTTGCTTCCTACTACTACTAATTCAAGCGACTCTTTACTCCCCTTAATATTACCTTATTCGATGTTTTGTAAAAGTTGTTTTGGGCTTCAGTGTTTATTAATTACACAAAACCATTCAGTTGATGGGGATTTTTCTTGATTTCATTGCAACTCTGAATATAAAGCCTGCTGTCCTTGAACGGTTTTTGTAAACAGTTTTAAAACTTTTTATCCGTGTTTCATCTGTGTGTGTTTGTACATATGCAAGAGGCTTGGATGACCAACTGGCCAGTGTGAGAGCAGATTGTGGTAGCTGCACTCAGGTCAAACTCTCTCCGGGGACTGGAAGTGGAAAGTGAATGCTGCCAGTTTGGACACAGGGCTATGACAACTGCTCTCAGCAGCATCTCATCTGACAGACCTATTAGTACTGACGCCAACACATAAGCATAGCAGACAGCAGACACACTGGAGTGTAACAGGGTACAGTACAGCACAGCAGGGGAATTCATGCTATATAACAAAGTACAGGCAAAAAACTTTGACAACTCTCCTCCCTTCATATGCCAGAGAAACACACTTTGGGCATTCAAGTACACACGTCACCGGCCGGCACTAAAGGGCACATTTCATATGGTGCCTGCTTAAACACATCACAAATCTCAGACCACAGGGTGAGAAACGTTTGTGTTTCATTTCCGTATGTGTACTATTTCCCAACGGCCTCTTCTTCCCCACACGGAGGAAATTGAACTATCAAACCCCTGTGATTATCCAAAATATAATTACTTTCAACTGATGAATAACATCTCGAATGGGCCCTCTTGGTTTAGGTATAATTGGGATTTATGAAGAAATATTAAATTAAGAAATATCTGGTTACACCCTCCAGGCTAACTCACAACTCGGGGAAGTGAGCTGAAATTGCCTATGGCACATTAAAATCTTGGTTTTGCCCAACACATAGCCGTCGGCATGAAGGGAGGAGTGCTTGGCAGCGCTGGCTGAGGATTAGACGAGCTCGAGCCCCTCTGCATTTCCTCTGCTCTCGCTGATTGTTTGCCATCTCTCCAGTGAGTTCAGTTTGGTTTCGCCAAATGCCCAGTTATAATCATTTATGGTACAATCAAGAGAGAGGATGTGGGGAAGTGATGCACGCAGCACAAACCCCTTTTGATACCTTCAAGTTAGTTGCATTTAAAAGTCTTTTTTCGTGAAATAGGCTACAGTTTCTGTCGACTAAGACTTGTGTGTTCGACATTTGCTTTGGCATATTTGATTAATGTGGTGAATTTTCTATTAATCTTTCGTTGCGTCTTTGATGAAGAGTTTCAGGTTTCATTGCGGCATCCAGTCAGCCAATCGTATACAGCTCTGGACTGTTTGATCGGAGGTCCGTGATTTGCTGCCTCGCTTTCGATCATCTCCTTTGGCTTTGATTTGTGTGGCTGATGTTTTTGCTCAGACACCCAGGTGTTTCTCATCAGTTCCATAAGAGGGAGTTTACTGCTCACCTAAACCTTTCCATACGTGGAGGTTCCCTTTTTCCTCTGCTCGGGTTTCAGCTTACTGGCTGTGATGAACCTCAAACAGAGTGCTCTGATGGTGATTGTGAGGGCTTAAGAAAGAAATCCTCAAAAACTGGAGCAATTGTGAATTGCTGCAATGTTTGAGAAATGACTTTCCTGTAGTTCTAGATAGTGTAGTCAGTGTTTGTTTTTTGCATATTATTTGTTAATCTATGACTTAAATGGACATGACATTAGCATGATAAACAAAGTGGTGCAAATGATATACATATGCATATTTATAGAGATCATTTGAAGATAAAATAATAGTATTTATTGGAGAGAAGTCTCCCACTGGCAACCAGATGCATAAAACAGCAGTAGTTTTACTACTAAAGCTGTGTATGCACAGCATGAGAAGTCTTGCATACATTCATCAAGCAATGTACACACAGATCTCCTGCATGATTCATTGTGAAAGAATACTTACATTAATCTGACAATTCTTCAATTAATAAATTCAGATGTTTTTTTTATTGCAATTAGCAGATAACCACAACCAGGTAGGCACGGCTTTGAAAGCAGTAGCAAACCAGAGGAACAGTTAAAGCAGACGTAAAATGTTTTATTGGAGTTTCAGTTCTGGGTCACAAACAGAACAAAAACTGCTGAGTGCAAAGGAAGTTACCTAAAAGCACAAGGTAAAGTCAGCTCTTTATAAAAGACCCAGTGGAAGTTACAAAGAAATGACAAACAAAAGACAATGCCACAAATAATCTGGTTTTGTATTAACATTTATATATTAAAAATGTCTTCTATTTAGTCACATAAATTTCAATGTTAGATAATAGCCCATGATTCATTTGAAATATCATCAATTGCAGGGTTTTAGGTGCCTGTGAAGTCACATGTATATTGCCTTATAGAAAATAATAAAGTAAAACCTTAATTTTTCATCATTCTTTGCCTTTGTTTTAACACAATAACTATATTTCCAAGAATTTGGGACATTATGAGTTATAAGAATGAATTAAAACAAAATTGAGTTATTTGCATATCTCCTAAAGCAACATTTTGCTCACAAAAGAGCATAGAAAACATAAAATGTTAAAAGTTTTACTTTTTCATTAACCTTATTACCAATTAAAGATTCCATCAACTGAAAACAACGACTGAAAACAATTCTTCAAACAACCAAAAAAACAAAAAACAATCAATCAATAAAAGATTGAGCCATCATCCAGAAAAGAGGACTTCTACAATCCAGCTAAGCCTGCATCTCTGATGGAATGGAGGTGTATCGGTACTAATGAAGGAGAACGTTTCACATTGGAAACACCCATTACCTTGAAAAGTATAAACAGACTTTTGAGCAACAATCCAGATTGTCTTTTTCATGGAAGGCTTTGCATATTTCACCAAGACATGACTAAACCACTGCATTACAACAGCATTCATAATGGGAAAAGTCTGTGTGCTGGACTGGAATTTGTGTTTTTATTTCTGTTTTCTGCAGTTGTGCTTCACCTTGTGGCATCTGGATGAACTCACCTGGTTCTTATACTGTAAGGCTGAATTTACTCTTTTATTTTTTTTTGAGTATTTATTGAAAAATGTCTCCTGAGTTGCGTCCGCTTGTTTCTGACAAATGTTTTGAGACAGAATTAATCTGCCATGTGCTCTAATGCTTCGCAGACACCTGTCAGTAAAATACTTCTCAGTATTGTGAGAGAGGGCACTCAACCTTCACAGGGACCACTGGCCAGCACTTCAAGCTAATACAAAGCTGGCTGAATTCACGCCTCTCTCTTTAACAGCACTTGGCCCCGGTTTTTGGAAACTAGGTCTGTCCTTTTCATTGGTGCACCTGGAACGATTTTATTTGGCTCGGCTGGAAATATTCGAGGTGCGGGGAAAAGGGACATTTGTGAAGTCGTGGTGGATTGAGTATCTTGGCTTATATTGTCCAGAGCCATGCCAGAGCACTTTTTTCATGACTTCCCCAAACATATGTGATTGTTTCTTGCTCACTCTGGTTATTAAACTGAAAGGATGAATTCTGAATTACCTAAATATCTAGCTGCTGTGGGAGTCCGTTATGTAAGATTTCTGTTTCATGCAGGCCATCTTAGGGTAAGGCTTTTTCCCATTCTTTGTTGCAATGATGTGAATCAAGGGTGTCAGGTTCTCCTCCAGTCTTGTCTGTTTCTCCCTAGTCAGGACAGCATTTTTGCTTAACTTCCCTTCCTATTAGTCTTTGCCTCTTATAAATCACATCACAGCCTAAGGCAGTCTCCACTAAGCTTCTTACTCTACCATGTTACTCATTTTATCCTTTATTTTAATTATCCCTAAAATACTTTCGCTCAAACCACACACTTTAAAAAAAGAATCACTGGCCGAGCATCAGAATTTTTGGTATTCTTGAATTTGCGCACACACTTCTGCACACTTCTGCACACATCTGGTTTCAGTTCCACATGCCTCTCCTTATATATTGTTCCCGTTCATCCTCACACACACAATAGTCTTTTTATCCCTTCTAAATGTGGCCCTGCTTCGCCACAGTCACCTCGTCAAAATGGGCCAACGGGTCGCAACATGTCATCATTGTAATTAAGCCATTTACTGCAGCGAACTGGATGTATCATGCATTTCATTCAGTGTTTACCATTTCCTTGTATGGAGCAGGTGAAGTGGGTTAGTTCGGTTTTATGAGAGGGGAAAAGGAAAAGGAAAACAAGTCTTCAGTGGCCGTCGCATTTCACAAAAGGCAATTACCATCAATCATGTTGAATTCTGTGTCAAGGTGGCCTGGAGTTGATTCCTGTACCTTGGGGAGTGCATTTTGACAATGACATAGGATCCTCTGTTGGCCACAAGCAAGAATGTAGAAGATGAAAGATTCCATTGGAACTAATGGAGGCCATAGTCGGCAATGTAATGCATGGCCAGTGACTGTCATTATGTCCTTGAAAAGCCAATAAACCCCTGTAGGACACAGACCATTATAAGTCATTAGATTTCAGCTCAAAGCCTTCATCTAAACACATTAAATTATACTGGATCACTTTCAGGTTCTTTGGCAATGAAAAAGAGCTTTTCAGTAGAACAAGGGTAATGTTATCAAATGACTTCCCATCCAAGGAGGTAAGCACAGAATTCCCAACTAACTAAATCTCCTGCATAAACTATCTCCCTTTCTTATTAGCTGCTTTCTGCTTGACCATCAACCAAACCACTGCACTGCAGTTGATTGACTGTACGCAACATAGCCATTACCAGTTTTCCGGTATCTTCCAGGGAGTGTTTACAGTCTAAGAACATGATTGACGGAAAACCACTTCTGGTTTTCTCGCCTGCAGCACAGAGCATTCCAGTGCTGCGCAGAGGTGTTGGCTAATTAGTCCACTGACCTTTTGGGTCAAAGGTTGCCAGTGTGCTAAGCCCCGGGGGAACCCAGTGATATTTTAAGGAGTTTTGGCTGTGGACACTTAAAACAGAGAAATACCCCCAAGGCTCCATGGGCTGTTTTAAGTGCATTACTTGGGCCATATAATGGCAGGTGATGGGTATCAATTTAGAGCCAATGTGTTTCCTCGACCCTGTGATGCTCTGCTCCCCTAAAGCTTTCAGGTCAGGCAAAGCGCTTGTACATGATGATGCAAGAAAGAACAGGCAGTCCTTCAAAATGTGACCTGTAAGTTGCTTTGGGCTGAGGTTGGGAATTGCAGCATGTTCCTTGCTTAGGCAGTAAACAGGGTAATGAGTGACCACAGCACCTGCAGCCTGATCACAGCACCCTCGCCTGATGTGTTGGTGTTAGAGTTAACACTTTATTTCACTACTTAAAGGTAGAAAATGTCCGAATGCCAGATTGGAAGTATGTTTTTCGTACTATCTTTTAATCTTGTGTGTTTTAATCAGTGTGAAGGTGTAGACATGGAGATGAGATAAAAAAATCTTGTGTGTTACGCATTATGTTGATGACAGAAAACTCTAAATAAGTTTGCAAAATGCTTTTGGAACAAAAATTTTAAATATATTTGGTAAGGATTTATTTATTTATATTTATTGCATCTTGCTGGCTGCTTCTGCTTTGCATGACTACGTGATTACTTTATTATTTCTGATCGGAATGAAAATGCTTATCTAGACTTCGAGCTTCTGAAATCAATCAATCTTGTCTTATTTTGTCTGTAATTGTTACAGTTTCAGAGCTTCCATCTTATACAATTAGTGAATGCTTTCTCTTAAAAGAAAGTTGAGCTGTGCCAACTTTAATACCCCTGAGTGCAACACCTTTATTGAAAATTAGCATGTGCACCTGGATGTTATGTTCCAATTAATGCCAATGGAAGCCGGAGCCCTCAACTTCAATTGAATTAAATTAAATTCCAAGCCATTGCACTCAAAGATGTTAAACCAGTGTTACCAGAGTAAAAAGAGTCTTATCTAAGCCTAATTTTATTAGATTTGTTGGCTGAGGGCTAAGGGAGTCATCTGTTATATTGACAAAAGAGGCAGTGAGCAGGAAAAAGTCCATAAACAAAAAGACTCCAATAACATTATGACACACGAGGAATAAAATGAAAAAGGAAAAAATTGAAAAAAAAAAGGCAATAAAGCATGACTGAAACGACTGTCTTGCTAAGAAAAAAGGAGATATGAGGGATGATAAACTTAATGTAGGTGCAGCGGGAACATTGCAAGAAGCAAAACTGAGGCACACTTACAAAGACAGATCTATTGTAAATCAAACAGGGATTAATAAAAAAGTCACCACGGCAAAGAGATGTGGAAAAGTTTAGTGAAGTTAGATTCAGTGCAGTCTGATCCAGGAGCAAAATTCTGCACACTTATGTGGTGTGAGTGGTTGTAAACCATGAGGCGTAGAACTGGATTCCAGGCTGTAAAAACAATAACGCACTAAATCTGAGTATTCCAAGATTTGGTGGAATTTATAGGTTTACAGACCTGCTTTAAGACTGCAACAAAGATTTGGGTTAAGTAAACAAAAATGATCAGTTGTGACAAACATGAGAAAGATCCTCTCCCCGAAACCCAATGTACAAGTTCTGTCCACATCATTATTGATCCCCCTTCTTTGACAGGTGACTGTGCATTTACTACACACCACCCAAACTGAATATGTACTGGAGTTCGTGGAGTAAGCACTCTCCCTCTGCTTTGCCCCAAGTGTTTCTCAACATAGTCCAGATGACCTGCTGCACCGTTAAAAATCCACGGAGCTTTCAAACTGCGTGTTTGGGTACTATATGTGAAAGTGCAAGCTGTGATTTACTCAAGCTTGTCCCGACACATTAACTTTTGGACAGCAACTGTGTAATTCAAAAGCATAAGTCATTTGGCTAGGCTTAACCTTCGGCTCGCTTGTGTAATAATTCCTTTACCGTAGAATGCCAAGGCTTGTTTTTAAGCGACTCTTTTAATTGCACTTTGACAGTTCAGACACGCAGTGGCAATGCACGGCCGAGCGCTGATCAGACGCCGCTCCCCTTTGATCACATTGCATTGCTATCCAAAACCAAAATGGATCCAATACTCTTGTATTCTCTCATCATTCATGAGTCTGCACAGTAGTGTTTCCATTGTGCCGAGGGATTTGTCTACAGGGGGGAAAAAATTGTTGTTTGTCTTTGCAGTCCTTGCCTAGTTGCTGCAGCCACAATCCGTCTGTGGCGACTGCAGTGCAGCACATTGTTTTATTATCCTTTCATTGCATGTGTCTGGCTATTCCTCCACGTTTATCCTCTGGCATGAAAAGAAAATGAATATAGTGGACAAAATTCAAGAACAGCTTGAGTAAAAAAAAAACAAGACAAAACAAAACATGCCATGCTATTTGTTTTTCTTTCCACTTTTTTAAAGACATTTGTTGGTGATCACAGTACCGAATTTCTCCCTTCCCAAAGCCGAGTTATTCCTTCCCTGCTCTGCGCTGTAACCCTGGGGTTCGCCTCCCGCTGTTCCTAAATCCACCTTTCATGCAACCGTGTTATTGCATCGCGAGGACGAGCAGCAGGAGGTTTAAGAGTGTAAAGCATTGGAAGGCCACACAGACAGTAATAAGTCTGCTCCGTCCTGACTGATGGCTTTACTTTATTACAACAGCCGGAGTGCCATAGTCCCCTCAAGGGACACATACCTATCTGCATGATGGATGAATATTTTGTTCACAACAGTACCCCTTGTTCGCTTCGGGGGAAAAAAGTTTTCCTCTTTAACTGAGGAGAATTTTATGCTGCATTGTTTAGCCAGTGTGTGAACAATTAAAGTACGAGAAGTAAGTGAGGAGTTCACGCTGATAAGAAGCTGGATTTGAAGGAGGCGGGTTTCGCCGATCTGTTTCCTCAAGTGAATAAGCTGTGCCGTGCGCAGAGGCCGAGCAGTTAGGAAGTTTGGAAAGTGTGAAAGTAAGTTGGAGGTGCTAAGTTGTCAACCAGGCATCAGGCAGCAGGGTGGATGTAATGAGCTCAGTGTGTGTATGTGTGTGCTTCTGAGCGCACAAGACAAAAGAGGTATTTTTTTGATGGTCTCTGCATGCTTGAATGTTTTTCTTCCCCTCCTCTCTAACAAACAGAAGTCATTCAGATGGCCTTCTTTTAATGATCAGAGGACAAAACAGCTTACCAAACAGCAGATTTATCAAGCATGACTACTTAGCTGGGCCTTTGTTTGCTCACTAATCCCTGGGAATACAGGATCAATGAACACCATTACAAGTCATGCTAACTTTATTTCCTGCTTCTTTACAGTGACCTACTGCATTGTACATCAATACATAAAAGACTATCTTTCTTTGTTGTGATTGCTTTCAGGTCCTTGAATGGAGGTCACAGCTGCAGTTTTGCATATTGACTCTGGAGAAAGTCTAAAAACGTGACTTATTGATTCATATTAGGTCAGTAGGTTTATAAAAGTCCAGCGCTGATGGATGGTGCTCTTTGGCTCAAAAACAAACCGGTCTGCCTGATGGATTTTTTTCTCTTTTTTTTTTCAGCTTGGGAAACGTGTCAGTATTGACAAGCAGCAGTGGAGGAATTCTCTGCTAAAATATTTGTGTGTATTGATCAGCTGATGCAAATGAGCCCAGCGTGAGGGGCAGAATGGGTCAGCGTGGGCCCTCGGGAGGCTGCGGATGTGCCGCAATGAATGTCAAGCCAAGGGCAACACGTGTTTAGGAACGGCTGTGAGCAATGTAAGCTTGGCGGCATTTCATAGCTCTGCCTCGTTTCAACAAAGTTACAACCTCTTGTCTTTGGGTTTGTGAACGTCTCTGCTGTGAGCCCTAAACCAATTTCCTAAAACATTTTCTCTTCCCAACCTATCATTTTCTACAGCGTAGTAATAAATGTAACTGCAACACTATCAGACCTGTGGCATGTAACCATACCAAAATAAATTTAAGGATATTCTCTTTCATATTGTGATACACAGGGAAGTGTCATCTAAGCCCAACCGCAAAAAGAAGTCCATCTAAAGTTGAATTATTCTCATAGTTTAGAAGTTGTCAGTAAAGCGGCCTACCTCACAATTTACAGGCTACTTCTGCTGACTTTGCCTCTGTTTGCAAAACACTAAAAAACAATAGCTTGTAGTCAAAGTGATAGATGCTGTCATGGAGGAAAAAATATATAACCGTGAAGACCGGAGTGGAATTTTCCATTAAGTGCTCTTAGAGCGCTGCCAGTTCTGCGGACACCTTGACTGATTCACAAGAGCTTGAAGTTGAACAGTTAGCCCTCTGACACAAAGAGAGTGGATACTTTCATTTCAGAAAGTGAAGGGTCATCTATCCCTGTAAGACATGCACAAGAATGTGACAAAGTTAACTTAATAAAATCCATTATGATCTACACAGTACTGTCAAAAACACTCGAGCTGCTCCTCGTTTCTTAATATTTCACTTCTCGTCTTGTAATCACTTACAGTCTTCAGTCATTGTATTCAGGGGTTTTTAAATGTCTCTGGAAGTATTTCTTTAGATTTCAGACATTTTTTCATTCATTTTGATTTCAGTCTTTGTACCTGTCCATTGTATGTCTTTATTTTTTTTACTGCTAAGCTGCTAAATACGGATTTATTTCAAATATAAATATTTCAAATATAAAAAAGTACTCAACACTCCACAGATGAACCAAAATTTGAGGGATTTGTGACAACTCAATTACAGAGGAAGACATAGCAGAACCAGCCTCCTCACTATTATACCTGAAGGTTTCTAAAAAGGGATTTCCTAAAGAAATAGGAATAAATCCGGCAAACACCCAATACAGAACCCCATCTACTCACTCCACGAAAGGGTGGCTGTCAGTAAAGCCTTTCTTGAGGAAGGAAAAAGGGGACAAAGGGCTGAGTTATGCCAAAAAACGCCAGAACTGGACTGAAACTCAGTGATAACAGGTCTTATGGAGTGATGAATCCTCCCCGCAGTCCAAACCTCAACATTCTCAAAGCAGTGTGGGATCATCTTGACAGAGAATGGAACAAAAGACAGCCAGCATCTGAAGTAGAGCTTTGGAAAGCCCTTCAAGAACTATTCCTGAAGAGACTTGCCAGAGAGGGTTTAGGCTGTGTTGAAGAAATTAAGTTAATAATGAATATTGACTTTCAAGCTCATTACACTTGTACAAACTCTGTTTTTTGTTTGCACATGTTTTAGTGAATCACTGCACCCATTTCCTGTTTTCTTAGAAACACAAAAAAAGAAAGGAGGGGCAGCTCAAAACCTTTGCGGCGTCCTGTAGAATTCAGCTCAGCCAAAACATGCCGTTATGGACAGAAAGGCATGTTTCATAATTCATCAGTAGAAATGGGATTTACAGTTGTGTGTGACAAGCATGAGTAATTTGCGGTGTTCACAAATGCATTTTTTCCGGTTCACAAACAAATACCAAGCAGCTACCAGGATTAAAGCCACATGATGCTGGGATATTTTGTGGGAGATATACTTTCTTAAATGTGCTCTGTTGAAAAGGTGACAGGTTTCCAACTCCCACACAAATACATTTGGGAGGCTGTGAAAAGAACACATGCAACCTTGGACATAACTAAGTACACATGTGTAAAATAACAAACGCACTCACACACAAACATTATATAATCTGTAAAAGACCTCAGTCTGTCAGATTTGCATTATTTTCTTCAGTTTGTTCAGGTTTATTTAGAAAGATGTTATCAACAATGTAAATGACCTGCTGTTTTTTGCTGAACTTGCCCTATAACGTACATATTTCATATTGCCTTCCCTCATTTAAATAATCTGTTTTTGGAGGTGTTGTATAAGGTTAGCAACTCGGCAAACCATTTACTTACATTCTGATGGTTGCACATAAAAACAGCAGGTCA
>JBBDHI010000025.1:16024007-16034798 GCA_037177115.1 Craterocephalus stercusmuscarum
GGGTTTTTTTGGGGGGGGGGGGGGAAGGGGAAAAGCAAAGTTCCGTTCTTTTGGTTCTCCCCCCCCCCCCCCCCCCCCCCCGGCTCCCCTGAGCCATTTACACAGCGGAAAAGGTTAATTGCCTCAAACACCAGCCGTGCTATTTCAGCTGATTCCAGAAGCATTGCATTTGATATTAAACAGTACAGGAGATTTGTGTAACCATACCAAAATGCTGGATTATTTACACATGCGAACAGGATGAGGTTCAGTCCTTGGGGTGTGTTGATGAAATAACTCTCGTAGAAAACACAAATACGAGAAAAATAATGTTTTTTTGTGTGTGTATTTAATAGGATTTGCAATCAGGAAGGCAGATCCAAAAAAATCATTTTCAGTTCACACTGCTTGTACTCTCAGCTGTCCTCACCCCTGAGTGATGGGGCCATGTGCAGAGCGCTGCTCTAATCCCTTATGACTGCATTGTGCACAGTATCGTCACCCCGTGAAGACCATTAGCATCATAGCCGTGGGTGACTGATTTCTGCGGCTCTGGGTCAGCGCTGGGTTTACTTTAGAGGTAGCAGGAAGAAAGAGAAAGCAAGACGTGGATCTAAGGGAGAGTTTTTAAATGAGGATGCAGAGATAGAGGGACTAATGTGAAGAAACATTTAGGTTGACAAGGCGGAAAAATGTTCCAAAGACCCAGCTTGTAGGAACGTTGACAGCTGATGACTTATTTCTCCGGTATGGTTGAGGATATGCTGATCGCTGAAATCTCCCATGCTGCAGTCAATATTACAAAACAAACATACAACACATAAATTCACGGATACAGAAGCATAAATGAAGCAATGCCTGTGAGTTATTTCAGGGAGACAGCGCAAGCTGCTGTGCTCATCCCATGCTATCTGCCTCAAACCTTCATGCTACATATCAAACCAACCCATCCAATCTGGGTGGTCTCCTTAAGCTGCATACTTCCTGTCGTGCTTCATGCTTGCTGCTACTACAGCTGCTGCTGCCATGATCACTCCATATTGCCTGCTTTAGTTTTGAGCCCCTCTGCCTGTCCAGCATCCACCTGTAGTCTCTGCTTTAAAGCCAAAAGACTGCCCAGCAGAGCACACGTCTTGTTTTAAATAAGTTTAGGTCATGATTTCAACAACATATATTGAATATGTTCATAAACTGGACAAAAAAGAAAGGAAATTTGTGTTTTTTGTCAATTATTTATTTGTTGTATAAATGTTTCTTGGAAATAGATGTTGTGTTGAAGGTTTGTTTGTTCCCTTTTAAAGTTGAGGGTTATTTGTATGGGAATAATGACACTGTCTCCATTAATATCTGTTCTAATATTGATGCAGCTTCTCACATTCTCCACATTTACTCCACTCTTTGAACCTACAATCCGACTGCCTGCTGTAGCGTGGTCCATGCCTGCAGGTGTTGCTAATCAGTCATATAATTATGATCACCTGGGTAACCAGGAGCTGTCAATAGCAGATTGACCTTTTTGGCATAGGTATGTAGAGATGCTTTAGCAAGTTTTTCGTGTATGTAATCTGCATTGCTTCTGAACTCTGCTCCTCATCCCACAAATTCATTTTCCTTATGATTGTGGCACCATTAAAAAACCACACCAGCGTGCAACCCCAATTTTTCACTCGCAGATAATGGCTACATTAGCCTGTTTGTATTTCCTATAATGTGTTAGACAATTTTCAACCCAACAGAAATAGTTTCAGTATCTCAGTAGTTCAGGAATATCCAGTTCTGATTCTCAAGATGCTGCTTTCCTGCAGGTTTTAGACATCCAACACTTACGATTTAAATCGAGTGGTCCTGTAAGAGCTTGCTAAGCCTCCAGTCTGAGTCAGGTGTGCTGATGGAGGGGGAAAAAACCCTGCAGGACTGGAACTGGACATCTCTTTCTTAGTTGTTTAATTTACCTGATTCACACTATTATTTGATTCATAAAACACATAATTATTAATTTTGTATGTTAACATGTTAATTGTTGGCCCCAAAAAGACATTGCAGGTGTATAATCACACGACCACGCAAGAAATATGAATAATATATAATAAATATCTGGTATCCTGAGCTGTGAAAGATATAAAACAGTGTTAAATATTTATTTTTGATATATTAATTCAAGGCCTCTTATGAAAATGTTTATTAAAACCAGAGATTACGAATGCTGGCAGAACTATTGAATGCGAGAGCTCATGAATTAGTCATTTTATCTGCTTTCAGCTTAATAAGTTGTATGCTTAAAGAAAGGGGAAAAAATCACTCTGCATGTATATTAGTGTGTGCATGTGAATGTGCATTGGATGTAAGTGGCGTCGGAGAGGCTGCCATCGTCAAACGAATCATACAAAGAGAGAGGTAGTTTGTGCTCTCAAACAGCCCGCAGTGATTGAGCCTGAGAGCTGGAGTGCGGCATTTTTTTAAACACGCCATGTTTAGGGAGAGGTGGCGTATTCAAACACATTATGGATAAGAGAGATGGGGGTCATGCAGCGAAATGCATTACAGAGTCTGCGAGGTTGAGCGAGTGTTTCTAAACACATTATGCTGCAGCGGCGATAGCATGCTTTAACAGAGTGTTGATGGAGAGCGGAGGAGAGAAGGGGTCAAGAGAGTTTCTGTTTTATTTCGGCGAGGTGTGTGTGCTTTGTCTGCCCATTGAGTGCTGACTGAGTTTTGACATCAGCTCAAACTGGATACACAAACTTACCCGAGTCATTCCTTTCTCCTCCAAGCAAACCTCAGAGTGTTTTGGCTCACGTACAATGTCATGAACTGAGACACTCCTATGGACATTAACATACAGGCAAATTTAAGTTAAGTCAGGAAGTGACGAGTATGCTTAGTTTTCACATTTAGTTTTTGTTTTTACATAGAACCTCCTATACAACCAAATTTTGCGATCGCTCCCAGATCTACCCTTGTGACCCCACCAATAAAGGCCATCATGAAAGGTTAAGCTCAGATCCAGCAAAACACTTAATGACATGTTCCCCCGTACTCCATCTTGGCACTGTGTCCAGTGCAATTAACCTTACAAGCAGGCGCTTTTTCATGTTGCCAACTCTTAAGCAGCAGGGGTACCTCATCCTTGGCATTTTTGTTTGCTTGGCAACAAAACACCTTGAAGAACGGTGGAAAAAAGCAAAAATAAGAAAAAGCTCTCTTCTCCTCCTCGTCTCTTCTGCCGCCACTCAGGTTGAACATTTTCAATTAGCCAGGTTGACTTTGCATGGCTAATTAAGTCCTCATCCTTGACGAGCTGTCTGACTTCTCCAAGCCTCTTACCGGGGGCTTACAGGCCCACAGGGGCCACCAGCCAGACGGATTGTTGTCCAGCTGGAATGGGATTAACAGCGCGCCAGGGGCCTGAGGCCCACAGTCCGGAGCCTTTGTTTGAATCTGAAGTGTCGACTTGGACGGGGTGAAGCAGAGAGAGGATTGAGGTAATCCTCTCCTCTTCAGGACTGCTCCCCAGAGGAGCGAATCCCCAGTAAACCACTGAATGCTGTAGACCACCAACCACTGTTAGAGCCACTGTTTACGCATCTCACCCCAGCAGGTAGAAGGCTACGGAAGTGGGCCCCCCTCCCATGCCCTGACATGAATGTACATTCTGAAGGGGTAATATTCACCAGCTGTAATCAAAACATGTTGTTTTCTGGCCAAGCGGAAAATATAGGAGTTGTCTGGCAGGATTAGAAGCTGCATGCCGGGTAGCAGCAGGTTTAGGAAACCCACCTAGTCCGTTGGGACTTTGTTTTTGTAGACCCAGCCCAACAGGTTTATTTATATAATCAACCAAATGCCAATCTCAGTCATTTTAGGTCAAATGTAATGATACTGACAAGTTTATTAAAAGAATGCTAAACACCATATTGTGACAATCTGCAAACTCGTTAAATCTGAAAACACATTTGTTTTGCTGTGGTTTTGCTAAGATTGAACATTTGTAACATTTGGGTCAAAATTTTTTCAACATGTTGGCCAAGCGAGTGTCAGAAAAGGAAAAATAATGCTCACTCACAAAAAACCCAAACACACCTGCGGCGTGCAGCTCTTATACATACAGTTTGATTAACCAGCGTTGGTGCGGATAAAAGATGATTCACGAGACATGTTTTAATTTGTGATGTAGGTTTTTCCTACATATTTGTCCTGACAGCTGTTGTTTTAAGGTAATCCTGTTTTTAGAAATAACAGTCATGTTAATCATAAACGGCATGGCTGCAGAGGCTAGACTTGTCAAGCTACCAAAAATCCTACAACAAAGAAGACAGTGACTGATTTGTTTTTAAAGAAAAAGAGAAAGAAAAAACCTCCATTTTAAAGGATTAGGGGAGGGACAGCAGAATTCAGATTTCAGTCAGGTTTGTTACTGCAAATTCAGGTTTTACAAGTTCAGACTAGTATGTTTTACTGCATCCCTGTACAAGTTTTAACGTCACACCTTTATTCGTAGGGTTCGCTTATAGAAGATGCAAATGAACTCTAAGGGGTTTATTAGTGTAAAATCTCCTCCATCATGCTGCACCTGTGCTAGTGAGTCAGCCTCAGCGCTGAGCCAATACCAACAGGCTGTCTTTCATCACAGTGTGACAGAAGCACATGAGATTAGAGCAGAATCCACCCAAAACAACCACACTGAGCTCAGGGATAATCCAGAGCCCAAACATCAGAGGGAAACAGGAGGACACTGCTTCGTCTATCATCCGGCAAGAATCCACCCCAAAGAAAAACACAGCGCTGAGATGTGCTGCTATTGTCCAACCTAGCTGGCACAGGAGAAACAGGATGTGAAAAGTTTCTGTGCCTGAGGTGACTGGTGAACCGGAGTGGCTACCAGCCTGGAAACTCGCACTCGTTATTGCTCCAGTCATTCATGTCCGCATAAAAGTTGTCATTTTATTGTCTGTTGTTCCATTTGGAGGCAGACAAGTGTGCGAGGAAAAAAGTTGGATGAATGCATCCTCCTGAATGCACTGAGCTCTGAAAGGCTTCAGGCTTCAGAGCACTTTTAAAAAGTTGTACGTCAAGTGAAAAACAACCTTTAATCCGAACAGTGCGGCTACAGTTTTTGCTCAGGTTACTGCTGCGGTTTCTGACACCGTCAGTGTTCGACGTCTTCTTTTACAGACATCACAAAGGCTCTTGTTCAAAGGCGTGACACGGTGCCAGAACATTTGCAATACAGCTGTTTGTGACACTTAATACGTACAGTATGTGTCATCTTGAACTGTTCTCTTCATCACAGACATGCAGCCCCCATTTTTATGCACAGTGTCGTGTTAGCTCTACCAAATCCAATGTGGCTGGAGCACAGTGGACTGGATGTATGAGTTTGCCCAGTTCTCACCAGCGGGACCAGAGGCTGTTTTTAAAGCTGCAATTCTTGCGTCATTTCTCTGAGACCTGAAGACTGACGGGTCAGAGAAAAGGAGCCTCTGCCTGAAAAGAAATGAGGACTGATCCTTCGCCAGACACCCTCAGCTTGGGGTCACCATACACAGGCTACACCCCGGAGAAACCCTGAGCTATTCTCCCTATTTTCATTTCTGGTTATGAAGAGATGGTGGTATTTCTGGGGAACTGTCCAAACAGACTCCCCTGTGTTGCAAAGCACGCTGGGTGGATATGATGCAGATCGGTTGCCTCTGCATTTTCAGTATTTATACTAAGTAGGAGAGTCTAGTGTTTGCTGATTGCCTTTCTAAATTTGCCAGATGCAAGGCTGTTAAAGCTTCATGCTTGAGCTCGTGGTCCCACATGGACTGTGTTGTGCCGGTCGAACGGAGCATCCAAATGACACGCTGACTTATTTATTTTAACAAGGCCCAACCATACAGACACAAACTGCTGACATTTATATTCCTTTTCTCCTCGTTCTGACATCCTTTATGCCCTTCTGGTTTCTTGCCTCAAAAGTCATGGCGGTCATTTTCCCAATCTCAGGACTGTCTCTTTTTTTCTAAAGCATTCCTTAAAGACATTTATTATAAGACAGTAAAGAGTAATGGGGTGTTTCATTTGCCATAATGAAACTTAATCACCCTGAAGACAGTGCTTGAATCTGTCTGTCCATCTGTTTAATAGTCTGAGTTGAGCCTTGGAACAGAAAGGCTCTGCAGTCTGTCAAGGAAAGCAGTTGAGGGAAGCGAATCCTCTATATCTGAAATGATTGAGTCTGCATGATGATGAGTGATGAGATTGTTTTTTTTTAAATCAACCTGTGGGAAAAATCTATTCTTGCAAATGGTAGTAAATCTTTTTTCTTCTTCTTCTTTTTTTTGTAGAGATCAAAATAGTCTTATGTGAACCTCAAATGCATTGCAGGTTGTTGAAAGGCCTGCAACAAATTTTGGAGCAGTCAGTGTCCAACCCGCAGGAGAAAGGAGTCAAAGAGCTCGCAGTTTGGAGATGCAGGTTGGGGATTTCTGATGAGGGCGCTAAGACAACCAGGAGCAACATATTCATCATCTAAAACAACTCAAACATCACATATTTTATTGTGGTTCAATACTATGAAATAGTAACATGTTTCACTATGTGAATATGTAAGTTGTGCCCCTGTTCTCACTTTTTATTCTCTATCTGCATGGAGTTTTTTTTTAAGTTTTAATGTTCTTAATTGTATTAGCTGCCCTCCCCAAGTGTGTTAACTTTGTAGACATATTTGTGTTCTTCAGCTTAAAAAGCCTCACACAAACCAAAAACAACCTTACTGTAATTTGCTTCATTTTATCACTTTTAATTCAGTGTATTCAGTGTTTTTATCAATCACTTTTTAAACTGATTTAATCACATAATTTATTTGAAACTTGACTGTTTGACCATTAGACACTCCTCTAGAGCTGACCTTTTCTAAAACAGACCACTCCTCAACAAAACTAGGTCATTATGTCATACATGTGCCTCTTTGGTAAACATTGTTTTCTGAACAATCAGCAAGGGCTACATCATCTATTTAACACTCTCCTTCGGGACAATCTGCGCAAATGAGATTTTCAGTAGAGCTAATCTTTGTGATTTTGAGAAAATTTCCCATCCTTGGACAATTTACAGGTAGCACCGCAGGATATAAGAACAACTAACTTCCAAACTAGCTAATGGAAACATGGGGATGTTTAACAGATGGCCTGAATTCAGCCAAAATGGTAATTTTGGAGGCGTTGCTTGATCTGTCTGTACTAAAACCTCTCTAATTTTCTGTTTCACTTACATAGAGCTGACCTTTGAAAACATTATGTTCCCATATTGTAAAATGAGGTTTAGAGGTACACCTGCATAATTTCAAGAAAATTTATTTTTTCTTTAGGCAAGCCTCAAACATTTTTTAGTGCTGAATGCCTTCTTAATCTATTGTTTACCCTTAACATATGTACCAATATTTACACATCTTACCACATTTCATAAGGTGTCTGTTTACTCTGACTTCAAAAGTATTAACATTGGCCTTGTGGTTGAAGAATTGTAGTCCTTTCTTTATGGGTATGCAATTTTTCATCTTAGGCTTTAAAACAGCTCAAGGGAAGAATTATTTTGGTCAACATTTCAGAATTTTGCTGAGAAATCATCTTTAAGGTATGTGCAAACAGAACTTGAGTGATCAATAAAACCTGTTCACAAAGCAAATGCTAATGTGTAACAGCCCAGACTATGGACTTCAGTGGGTTGGGTTTATTTGATAGAATGACTGCTTTGATTTTGTGTTGCAGGCCTTGGTACTGTACCACTGGCAGATTGGAGATAGCTGGCCAGGGTCTCCATGTAGTATGGGCCATTAATGTTCCACCCTTTCCCGGCTATCGAAAGCTCCATCTTAGAGCCTGGCGTTTTGTTTTGTTTCACGTGGTTTGGTTAAGGGTTATGTTTTCACAGTTGGGTGATGAAGGGTGATGTAGTTGGACAGTTCTCCATGTTGTCCAGTTCTGGGGAGTCATTTTTTGTGGCGCTCATTCAGAAGTTCGTGTGGGAAAGATGCATTTTATTTCCCCCTCTCTCATCTCAGAGGAATGTTGATGTTTTCATTCCTGTCGAGTGATGGAACAGGTAGACATTTCTTTTTTTGTGTGCAGTATGGTTGTAGACTGGCCAATTCAAGGTGCTTTACATTGCAGAAAAGTCTAATAGGAAATTAAATCAAAACAAGGGAAAAAAAATCTAAAATCATAATGAAGACAGGAAAACATTCGAATTTAGAGCTGAACGAGAGGGTCTTTAACCTGGTTTTATATAAACTGAGTGTCTCTGCCGATCTGAGACTTTCTGGGAGTTTGATCCAGGCATGAGGAGCATAGAAGCTGGATGCAGCTTGTCCATGTCTGGTTCTGACTCTGGCAACTGATAAGAGACGAGCCCAGATGACCTGAGTGGTCACCTAGTTTAATACTGGGTCAAGAGGTCACCGATGTATTTGGTCCTAAACTATTCAGAGCTTTACAGACCAGCAACAGAACTTAAAGTCTATCCTCTGTAAAGCGGGCTGGTATGATGTGGTCCACTTTAGTGAGGACTTGAGCAGCAGAGTTCTGAAGAAGCTGCAGTTTTTTTGGGGGGGTTAGAATCTCACAAGATACACCTGGACCTGGTGTGCTCTGCCCTATTTAAAAGCTTCACCAGCCTGCACTCAGTGTGTCTCCCAGGCTTGGGGGCGGGAGATTACCTGGCCCTGTGCAGGCACGGCATGTTTAGTTTATGGTTCACATACATTTCCATACATCCATACTCGGGTTACGTTACTGATTTAGACTTTCACTCATTTTACTCAGTTTTTCCTTCACGAATTTTACTTTTAAGAGCCACTTTGTGCCTGTTCCCCTGTTTTGTTGCAGCCTTGAGCCAGGCTGTAACAGATGTCTTTTGTTTTTTTCTGCCTGCTCTGAGCCAGTTTATAGCTCAAGCAAAATTTACAAAAAAAGTATTTTTAGGGGTCCTAAAATGCCACTTCAAGCCAAAGTTATGCTTTGTCCTTCAGGATTGATTTGTGAAGCACATTGTCACTACGATGTACTTTTTTCTCTAGTTCCAGTGGATGTGTTGTCGTTTATGACCAAGCCTTTAAACCTTTTGGCCATACGAAGGGAAGACCTGGATGTTCGCAGACTTCTCAAATGAATTAATATAAAGAGAGCGATGTTGGCCGACTGGGATTTAACTGTTGCTGTATCAAAGTGTCTTCGTCCACAAACACCCCTTTTATGAGTTTGTGTTGAACTTACTTTTGCATTACATTGCACTGGCAAGAGTTTGGTGTTTAGAGCATGCCTGTGATATTTGGCAAGCGAGTGTGAAAGATAATTGGTCACCCAGGAGATTTAAATGGAGCTGCTTTGATGGAGTCATTTAGCTGCACCGCTTTGCATTTCATCACTTCTGTCTGTCAATTACACTTGATTTACAAGGTGTCTAAGGGACAGCGAATGTGAAGCATCAATTTGTGACTGGCTGATTGCACTAGAGAGAGAGAGGAGATAGCAGGATATATGATTCATTAACATGGCTGCTTGTCCTTCAATTATCCCTTGTCGAAATGAAGTGAGTCATTTCAGGCATCGGTTTTATCCGGGACCGGCGTAACCCAGGTATAAAGCTGGAGTCTGCACGAGTTTTTGTGTGCGATTTTTATAAGAACCACTTCAGAAGGCCTCGTTTAAGAAATTCTACTTTTGTACAGGTGGGACTCATCGTTCACCATGCAGACCTGTCAGAAGTCTGTGTTTACACAGATGGTTTGTATTCACCCAGGGCCCTATATGAACGCTGTAAAGCCTGCAGAATACGTGGACTTTGTCTGAATGGAGAGTACATGACAGTTTTGTTCTCAGAGTTTCATGACACGAGGTCTTGTAAAAAAAGTTAAAGGTGACAGACACGAACCACTCCCCCCCCCCTCCACACACACACACACACACAGAGGAACAAAGGTTGTCTGAAGTTTCCCAAGGTTGCATTATGAAGCCTGATAACTTTGAACTGATAATATTGTGCTAATGGTTTTGAAAGAAGACTGAGACAATAAAAAAACGGGTAATTAGGGTTAAAAGGTCAAATACAAGGAGCCATAACTATTTAGGCATGGGTTTTATATTTAGGAAAAACAAGGCTCTAAGTGATGAGCGGGGGAAAAAGGACAAAACCAGGGTGCTTGCGTGCCTTTGAGGAGTTTTGTCTTCTTGATAAAACACAGTGAGCTTTTCCTTGGGGCGTGGATGTGTCGGTCTGTTCACACAGCTGGAGCAAATCACAGCGGAGGGATACTGATATGTGGTGACTGAGTGGCCCACATGCCACAACACATCTATTATATTAAACAGAAATATTCAGCAAGTACAGTAAGTGAAACTAATATTACTTTCGGAGAGCTTTTAGTAGAATCATATGGCCGTGATCAAAGTTGGAATTGCCTCGGGGAAAAAATAAAAAATAAATAATTCTTTAAATACTCTTGGGGATGGGAAATTTCAAGTAAAACATTTTTTTAAATTCTGAGATTTGACCGTTCACACACCCTACCTGATATATTCATATTTCTATTGCATGAATGTGGGTACTTTTGAGTTTCATATACCAACAAAACTTTCTAGCGTTTTTAAACTCGTACTACCTTTTTATGATTCTGCTACTTTTCCATTTAATCTCTGTTGTGTTAGGAGCTGTGGAAATGTTGTTGGCGAGCTTTTCAGAAGTATGCCACTCTGGAATGGCTTCCCTCCGCAGAACTGCTTTGCATTTTCCACTTGAGTACATAATGACATGTGACGGTTACATACGACCCCG
>JBBDHI010000025.1:16056410-16068922 GCA_037177115.1 Craterocephalus stercusmuscarum
TTCTCTCAGAGTCTCGTATGCGTGAAGGTGTGATTGTTTTCTGCATCTTCACATGCATGCCTTTGTACGTCTGAGTGTGTGAGTGAGAGAAAGCAGACAGAGGGTGTGTGTAATGACAGAAAGTTAGAAGCCAAGACTAAGAGCGCGCGTGTGTGTCGATCCATCTGAAGTGAGTGAAACATGCCTACATTGGAACACATGAGTACATATGTTTAAATATATCTGTGTGTATTGTGTAGGCAGAGTGTGTGTGGTTAAGGGGGCACTTGGCATGTGCATGGACACATATTCATGAGAGGAGTTGTGTGTCGGAGGGTCCAGGGGCCAGAGACTGTGTCCGGGGTGAAAGCTGCTGAGTGCGCTCACTGTTGTAGTTTGTGCTGCTTAGGCAAAATTTCTTATTGGATTACAGTTGAGATTTAGACGACCTGAATATGTGTGTATTTGGATAAGTGCAGTGTGCACACTGAAGTCCTTATTGATATATGCATGTAGGTTTCAGGATGTGGAGCGTGTTTGCATTTTAAAAACCTGTTAATTCATGTGAACCTACTCTTACTGTGTGTGTATACAGTATATGCTGTTTGTCCTCACTGAGTGTGTGTCTGCATGCCCTTTGCTTGGTTACTATATTTTATATGAGCTGTGCGTTGCGCCGTCCTGTGCTCCCATTTCTAAATGAGCGTGTCTGTGTTTAGGTTAGAGGTTCCTTGGGTGCTCACGCCCCAGTTCCTCCTATTTTCCAAACCACAGTCGATCCCAGTCCAGATAAAGCCTCCTTGTGTGTTTTCATGCACACAAGCCAACCTTGTCTTTGTCAAAGATCACCACATGGAGAAAGATGTCTGTCTGTCATTTTTTTCTCTCTCGTTTTCTTTTTTTTTTTTTACTTTGGCCCATTTAGAAGAAACCTCTCATGACAGAGAGCGTGTACCATCTGCTAGACTCATTTCGAATTTACTTAAATCATAAGAGTCATCACATGAAGGTCTGAAATAGCAGGGAATACAAGTTAAGAAATAGAAAACCCTTTAGTTTATTAATTTCTCATTGAACATTTGTCCTTATGTTTCAGTAGCCTTTTTATTTAAACTATTATTTACACATCCCAAAATTATTTACTTTTCATTTTGTTTCCATATCTATGCCCATATTGGCTTTCTTCCATGTCCATTCCACTTTTTCATTGCCGAAACATAAGTAGGCCTCCTGGCGTTCTGTCGACTGGAAATTGCATTTCCTTACTTGCCTTCTTGAACTAATTTCCTGACCCCGCTGCGACACATCTTATTGGGAAACTGAGAGCCGAGATCTATCTGATTGGCTGCCACAAGATTACAAAGCACCTCTGTAGAAACCTCTTATAGTGCAACTTGGAGGTCAGCAAACTCGAAAGATGGGAGCATGTAGCAAATAACTAGTTTTAAAAACATATGTTCTTACAAACAATAATATTTCATATAGTTTGAGTGTTAGAATAAAAAAAAGTATGAAAGTGCATTGCATGAGGTAGAGCAGCAGTGTAAACAACAACAGCGACCAGCACAAGATGTTGGATGCCAAAAAGATTGAAAATTTTAACATACCCACACAAGAAAGAGTAAATTCTTAAAATTATGTACCTGATATGCATTAAAAAGACCAGGAAAAAACTAGAAAAAATGTAAAATGTGGTTTGATGAAGACCAAAAAGATAATGCTTAACTAGTGCGAATAATTGGTAATATCCAGATTAGCATCACATATCAAAGCATAACAAAATTACCAGTGGTTGTTTTCTACTGGAGCGCTAAATGTGACCAAAACAGCTGAGAAAAGAAGCGTCCAAGGATGAGCTGGTGTGTTATTGGCCATATTACACAAAGTATAAAACAACAAACCCAAAGTAAGAGAACTGAGGGACAAACTAGTAGATTTAGATAAATAAGACTTCTAGTGCTAGTCCCCATTTCTGTCGGACACTGGCAGCCAGAATCAGATGGAGATATCCATTTGAAACAGCTGCATCCAGAGATCTGCTGTTAGTCTTACTAAGTTCTGCCAACTTCTACATCCCATCTGGAACTACATAAAACTCCTAGACAAATAATCCTGCACACAGTTTCGTTTGTTGTTACAGAAGCGTCAAGTTCTGCTCTTCACCTGTCCAAACTACATCCAGGGGGGAAATCCAGCATCGTTAGCTAGCTTTCCGTTTGGTTAAACAAAAATTATCATGTTTTTTGTGCACTGCTGTAATTTCTCTCCTAAATTTGTTTCTGTTTCTTGAAATATATTTAAAATGAGTAAGATTTGCATTGGCTTTACTAATATAGCCTCTGCTTCATTGCTTCAATCTGAGCGTTGTAAAGTAGCTTTCCAGTTGTAGCAGTTACAGAGTGGCTATAAATGTGAACGTCAGGATGTCAGTGTGGAAGAAATGGACAGCGCAGAAAAGATACCTACACACACTGAAATCCCACACACATACGCTCAACCCATCTGTGGTACATTACAAATTCTCACACAAACTCTCAACCACAGACCTCCATTCATGCCCACATCCACCCACTCCATTTCCTTCGCCTTAAACCAAAATCCAACTGATGTAGATGAGCTGCAACCGTCTTTATTAGGTGACGACCACTCCCTCTCTCAGCCCTTATCCACCCCACTGGTACTTGTACATAGAGATGGTTGACACACCATTTCCTCATACTCCCTTTCAGTCAGTTCCTTCTTTTATGTGGACACAGATGTCCAAGATTTTACACACTGTGAGTGGGCGCAGATGGCTCCTATAGCAGCCCGTCAATCAGAGCTTTGTAGGGAGAGCAGCGAGATCACAATCCCCTGGACGGCACACTTGATTGTGTGTGTGCTGTGTGTGTAATATACATACATACATGTTTCTGTGTGCATGGTTGTGATCTTTCCTTTATCTTGTGCTTATTATGTGTATATCTCACACTAATGATGATGGATGAGGTTGTGTGAACTGAGGCTGATGCATTATTACTTTACCTGTGTTGCAAATTGAAAACACATGTTTACCCTTATCTTTTTAAATAATTACTGTGAAAAATGTGGCAATAAAATCCAGTTTTTGGTCAGAAATAGCACGGTTTTATCAACGATATGTGTATCTTTAACGCAAGGTATTTTATCACGTTGTTGATGTCACGGTTATGGTCAAGATCACTGTCAATCCCTGTATTTTATGGCACTCTTAGTTTGAGGTATGCCAGACTAGCCACTGGGCAGGCATTATGCAAATGTTTTTTGTGGCTGTGGTGGAAAATACATGTTTTGTGGCAGACCAGTTCTTGGTTGTCTTGTATTCATATGTGTGTCACATTCTGTGGTGGGACGGAGGGTCACTCAGTCCCATCAGAGTTCTCTCTGTCTCTGGCTCGATGTTGTCTTGGAAGAAAAAACCCGGAGCGTTTCGGAAGCTGTTTCCTCCGTGGGAGAGAATAATACTTTTAGTGTGGATTTGGGGCTTTGTAACTTTTCATAGTTTTCCATGAAGAAAAGCAATTTAATACACCTAAAGCAAGGGGAAAATACAATAATCCTAATGTGGGTGCTTTGGAAGTTAAGTAAGTCCCTGTTTGGACATAAACGTCTATCAAATCCAACCTTGCGGATATCCGAGGAAATGAAGAAACTCAAGTTCGTGGTTAGAAAAACTTTTCATATTTATATTTATTTGGCATATTTTCCTGCATCAACTTGCTTGCAAGAAGGGAATGATGTCCCTTTCTAGTCTACTTTTCTTGTTCATGTAAACACCAGTTCAAAGTTGACAAAACTCATCTTTAATAATTAAAATCTAACAGACTGCTGGAGATCTAGCTCCAATTTTCCCCATATGTAAAGCTTTGTGTTGGTTTCCTTTTAGCCTTAGTCACATATTGTTAGACTTTGTACACCCTGAATCCATCACTCTGCTCAAGTACATGTGCAGTCACAGACTCATTATTGTTCATTTACATAATAACCTATTTGCAGAAAGGTGAATCCACCCACACATACTTCCTTACACAAAATGTCTCCGCTACTCCTGAATCCATATGAATTATTCAGCAAATCACACGGCTGAGTAGTTTTGTACCGAGTTCCTGATTGTGACATGCTGCGTTTGCTTAAAATGCCTCACGGTATATGTGACTGACATGCATTGGTGTGCAAGTGTGTGCAAATATCTGTCTAGGGATGTTGAGGAAACATGAAATTTCTTTAATCGAAATTTCTCACAACAGGCCGTCATCACTGGTTATGATTGTTTGGAGCTATTTAGACCTGCCAACAAACAACGAAACATGCAATCCTTTTATTTATTTAGTACCTATCTGATATGTGCAAATATTTTGTTAAGTGTTTAAATCTGTGTAACTTTTTTATCTTCCTCTTTTCTTCCAGAGATGTTAGAATCCAGTAACCTCATCACCTTCAATGGCCTGGCCAATAGTTCGAGCTATGACACGTTTCTATTGGATGAAGAGCGAGGGAGGTTGCTAGTCGGAGCGGAGGACCACATCTTCTCCTTTGACCTTGTCAATATCAACAGAGACAACAAACAGGTGATCAAATGTCGCTTCCTGTGATCACATTTTGGCGATATCTGTGAGCTGAATACTTTCTCCTCTGCCTGCTGCCTTTGGAGTCCATTACTCATCTACTTCTCTCCTGCCTTTATCCCTCTCACTGTCTGTCTCGGGCCAGACGCGGCTGTCCATAATTGTATTACTCCACCTGGACTAGGTTAACAGTCTTTTTATCTGATTCGGCCTGCTATCATAGACACACTTGCCTGCAGGCTGCAGAGAGCTGCACGGGGGAATGAAAGTGCTGAAAAATGCATAGTCAATGCAGAGAGGGAGCTTGTCCCTAAATTCCTTTGCCCTAGGCTCGGAAGTGTGCCTTCTTTTTTTCTCTCTCTCCTGTCGCTCTTCTGTTGTAATCTGTGAATCATTAGAAGATAAAGGCCAAAACGGTGATTAATCTGATTACCATAAAATGTGCAATGCATATTCCTATGAGAGCAAACCTCAGCTGATGTAGAAAAAAGATAAAGTGAAGGAACAGAATGGGGCCTGTGTGTATCGTCGTAATAATGCATAGACATGCATGTGCATACATTTCCATTGTCTATCAACATCTGTGTGGCCAGCAGCAGAAAAAAAACTGAGTTCTGTCATACCCTAGTTTTGAGGATATAATCACTCCCTTATTTATGACAGCTCGCACATGCACACTCATATCCTGCATGTGTGTTTATAATTCATGTGACACCAGGGGCCTCAGATGGATGACAGTGAGACTGATCTCCAAAACAAAGATTCAAAACGTTGCTTTCTCTTCGTATCTGAAAGGAAAAGTACAACCTTATGCTGACTATAAAAAGGGGAGTTGTTGCTTTTTTTAAAATCTTTTTTCTAAAGCTTAACTTTGAACATAAACTCCTGTTTTTTCTATAAAAAAAACTGCACCATATTCACATGTATTCTAAAGCCTTCTGCTTTTACAATGGAACATGTCTTTCTAAAAGGCCATTCCTCATTAATCATATCTAGACATAAGATTATTTTCGTGGTATTAGCAGGGTTATAAAGTGATTAAAAGTGCTAAGATGACAAATCCAAATTTAGGTTTTTCTTTCCCCTGATTCACCGCATTGACTCACTGCCTCCTGGCAACTGTGGCATTTGTCTCATGAAGCAACATGTTAGTCTCCCTCTCCACCTCCACCACCTGCAATGTGAATTAATCTTCCTCTCCTCTGCACAGATTGCGTGGCCCGCCACTCCTTCCAAGAGGGATGAATGCAAGTGGGCAGGGAAAGACCTCGGTGTAAGTCCTCTTTCATGATGTCGTCACACTTTGAGCTCTTCCACGCAGTGTTTGTTAGCCAAAGAGAAGCAATGTAGCTTCTTTTTTCTATGAATATGTCAGGAATTGTCTTAATTACACTATAAAATAGACATGCAGTCAGTGTCTTTGTTCAGGAGTTCAGTTGGAACAAAGAGGTTGAAAATGAACTCTGATAACAGCTGCGCTCCATTTCACCCCTGCTACACTGTAGTCTTTAGGGACCACAACCCAATGGCACCTACAGTATACACTCAGGCATAATATATGGCAGTCACAGGAAGGTGCACACAGTGTCAGTGTCACAAAAACAATAACGCAGAGGTTATTTGCTTCCCTAATGTACAGTTTAATTTTGGGAGTGTGTTTATGTGTCTGCCTCAGAGCGTGCGCTTGTGTGCGTTTTTATGTTGGAGTCTATTGTTTGAGTTCTTGTTATCTGGAGGTGTGTTAGCTCACATGCCCTGTTCTGCTTGAGCGCATATGTGACCGGCTTTGTTTGTGTGCACGTTGGTGTTAGTGTATCTTATCTCTGTGTTGCTGTTTGGAAAGCCCCTCTGCGTGTTGTATCTGATCTCAATTTCACGGATGGGTGAGTCTGGAGTGCAGGGCTGCCGGTGTTTTAGGATTATCCAGAATTACATACATCATTTTAAATCACAGAAATGCCACCGGGGTCCATTTCAGCGCCGGCTTCTGGGGTTCTGGTCAAAGTCATAACTGCACACGGAGCGCCACACCTTCTCTCCACCACATGGATGAAAGAGTAGAATTGCAGAAAATTTGGTGATGAGGTATTTGCGTGCTGTGAAAATGTTTACCCTTGAAAATGAGGCGGTGAGAGCAGAGACAAAGTACTGCATCCACAGGCCTTGATTAGGACATTACTAAAGCATTCAGAACTCTCAAAGTGATGCATTTCTCCAAACCACAATTTACAGCCATGAAGCAAATGTAACAGCTGCCCCCCACCCCCCGTGTCCCCTCCCTCGAAATGCCTGAGAGCTTTATCACTGCCACTAGCAGAGTGACTGTAACATGGCCTATGTTGTTGCATTTTGATCCACGGAACCGAGAGTTCAGGTTCTCAACTCTAGTTTCATGTTCCGCCATGATGTCATTCCTGATCTGCTGCCCAGCAATTACGGACAAAACATAATAATCCAACCATTATCCTACGTTTCCAGTCCATTTTCTCTGGATTCAATCAACAAACCCAAATTTTTATCCCAAACCCACTCAACCCACTCAAATATGTACAAATCTGTCCACCCCGTTTCTCTGATGGAGAGTCAACATTAATGCCCATTCCAAAGCGAGTGATTAATCGGATCCAATAATGATTCATTTACCCTCTCTGAGTGTTTTTGTTTTCACTTAATGACATGGTTTGTGATCGAGGAAACCATTTTTCACTGGAGAGCGGAACACAGCTGCACTTGACTGACCATAACTAACGCCTGTCAGTGTTTAGGTGCACCCTACCTACCACATAGCTGATGAGTAACAAAGACAACCATTTTAAGGGCTTAGCAAAGATGACCATAAAGGCTTTGAAGGGATTGATGAAATGTGTATGAGAAGGGCGTGAGAGTGATTTGAAAAGGGGGAAATGTGCTCTCACAGTTCAACAGTAGGAAACAGAGGGTAAAGTCATTAAAGCTGAACAGTCACGCCGATGCACAGACAAGCAGTGTTGAAGTCAGCTGCAAGGCATCATGCAAGTTTAGTCATTCTCTCGGAGGTCAGCAGTCATGCTGCGGTGGACTTGTGTAGACTATGTTCAGATTGCAGGTTGATGTTAACATGCATGGTGAAAGGGGTTGAATAGCTGAGGGAAAATAGGCAGTTAGCATGCTACGGCAACGTTTTTGTCATATTTTACAGGTAATATAGTAAAAGAGACTCACAATTTAACATTACAGGCTAATGTTAAACCATTTGTTTCCAAAGAGCACACCGTTCAAGTCTGTGTGAGAAATACAAATCTACCACCTGTAATAACTTAGCATGATTAGCTAGCCTGATGCCAGAGTACTTGCCTTTTAACTGCAAAATTGTCTCTTGATTAACATGTTGAAGTCTTTTTGTTACACCATTCAGATCACTTATTATTTGGAATGCAAAGCAGGTGTTTATCTTCAAATGTGGGTATTTTTTGGACAAATGATAACATGACTGCTTAGTGCAGGGATCTGAATTTAGGATAACTTGTGCACATCACTCATTTTATATTAAATACATATGCAACCAAGAAAGAATAACATCCATTACAAGGATATCATATATTTTCACATAGGTGTTTTGATTTGATTTGCAACAATATATTCATGGGTGTCAAGGTTGCCATAATCAGGGGGTTAGGGTGGACATTCGGACACAGCCTAATACTCCAGCCTGTAACCTCCCAAATAATTAGTATTTAAGTGTAACAATAAGCACATCTTGCTTAGCTTTTGAAAGTTCCAGACAAGCTAACCAACAAGTTAAGCTAGCCAGCTCTTCATCTGCAGCTGAGCAAATAGAGTGATTGCTCTCGTTTTTACATCCAACTCCTCACAAGAAACTAATGAAGAATGTCAAACTTTCCCCTTAAGCAGATTACTAAGGAGCAGAAACAGTCAGCGCTGAAAGTTTCTGACCTTTTGAATAATAACAGAAACTTCTGTGTTTTTGGAAAAGGTTTGCTGTTTGCAATCCCAGAGTTAATTTAAGCTGCGCTGGAAAATGTCATCACACCAACCTGATGCCCTGCATCCATTTACGTCTCATAGGAGGGACTTCATCACATCATCAAAGTGAGAGCTTTAGCACAGATACACGTGTTGAGCGGAGGATGAAAAAAGGGGGTAATTTAACTGTCATGTAATGTGATGTGAGTGTGCTGCACTTCCAAATCCCCTTGCAAATGTGTACCTATTCGTTAGAAGGATATTCGGCATGTATTCATAATTAGGCAAACTCAAGTATAATCTTTTAAACACATGCGCCCAAATCAGCTCCTCCAGACTGCTAATAACCCTCCTACATTAACCAATCCCCTTGATTAGCGCTCTAATAAACAGTCTCACACCACTGGGACTATCAACATGTAGTGGAAAGCCAACCCAAATACCCACACTAAATCCAAACATATGGGTCATTAAAAGATCTGTGGCAGATTTGCCTGATTTGACTTACAGGTGGGATTTCCTTAAAGCAGACTCTGTTTCGCATGTCTTTTCCAAACCAAGTGGAAAGTCCCTGTGTAAAATGGAATTTCAAAAACGCTTCTCTCTCAGCCCGATGATGCTCTGCTTTCGATTAGTCTAGGTTTTCAGCTGAATCTCCCCGATTTTCTTTCCTTCATTTAAAAATATCAACTCCATTTTTCGAAAAGGAAAATAGGGAATTACCAGATTTAGATGACTGCTAACATGTACAGATTACAACATAATCACACACAGATGTCACATTAAACAAATGTATTCAAGTCTCTTTACAGGTTGTTTATCTTGTGTCATAAAGTTTTATGCTGATTGTTTGTTGTTTGTTATTCAGAGAGAGTGCTCTAACTTCATCCGGGTCCTTCAACCGTACAACCAGACCCATCTGTACATCTGTGGCACAGGAGCCTTCCACCCCATCTGCGCTTTTCTGGAAATGGGCAAAAGGGCAGAGGTAATAATACATTTGTCACCTAAATGTTTCCAAATATGCTGTTTTTTTAATAAGTTATATATATGCAAAAGGTAATTTGGTTCTCAATTGAAGTGCCAGACGATGTGATGCCAGTGCTGTTGTAAACTAATGAATGAAAGTGAACCTGGAAGAAAAGTCAAGCGCAGCATTGTTCATCGATTATCTTCCCATTGATGTTTCTTTCGTGTAAAGAAATAAGGGGGAAAAATGGGTCACCACACAGTTCAATTACAGCTGTCGGATATTAAACAACCTCCCTCTTACATAGAAGTTTAATCAGTCATCTTGATACAGGTCTACAGGTTAATCAATGTAGCAGCGTGGGTTCTGCAGACTGACAAAGGGGAGTGGAGTGAGTGTTTGCACCATGGAGTTTGCCAGTACAGCCAACCCTGTGTGTGTTCACTCAGGCTGAAAGGAGTGCTGTCAGTGTGAAAAAGCTATATCTCCCCTTTGTTACTTTCAGTAACTTCTCAGTTTATAAAGAGAAGAAAATTATGGACATCACTCATTGCTAATGTCAGGCTGAATTTGTTTTTAATCCTGATCTAAAATGGCAGGTAATGAGAATACGTTGTAACTTGAAACACAGGCTATAAATGTACCTTTATACAGGCTTAATGTGACTTTAATCGACCTCACGTTGAACTTTGACCTTTCTACCGCAGGAAAACATTTTTCGGCTGGCCCCACAATTTGAGAACGGCCGCGGGAAAAGCCCCTATGACCCCAAAATGCTCTCAGCCTCACTTCTGATTGGTGAGTTTGATCACTGCCTTTATTAGTAAAAGGAAGTTCCGCTCTTGTGTCTGACTAAAACTTCTCTGTGGCAGATGGAGAGCTGTATTCTGGCACATCTGCTGATTTCATGGGAAGGGACTTTGCTATCTTTCGTACACTTGGGGATCATCATCCAATCAGAACGGAGCAGCATGATTCAAGATGGCTGAACGGTAAAATGCAGTTTTTTTGAAAATAAGTGTTTATTTCTTCTATATTATATGGTTTCATATTGGATTACTAGCATATATGGCTATTTTTCAGAGTTTTCAAAAAGAATCATTAAGTTGGCCTTTATCTGAATAAATTTCACTATGCAAAAGTTTTAGTAAACATAAAACTAGAAGCACAACTTCAGAAACACAGCCTGTAACAGAGCACATTATTTAACAAAAAGCTACAGTAATACAAAATTTCTTAAAACAAATCTAAAAAAACAGAGATTAATACATGAGTGATTTAACAAAAGAAGAATTAATAAAATAAAATAAATAATTTGAAAAATCACAATATCAGAAAACAGAAATAAAAGAAGAAAGAAAATTTCACTAAACACGTGTCATGCAAATTATATGCTGTATTTTAAATGTTTTTAAATCTTTTTTCTCACTGTCACAGTTGTACTTTGAATGTGTTCTTAAATTAATCTAATTTATTAGATTTGATCACAGTTTTAATGGAAACTGATTCTCTTACAGTACATTTCTGTAAATTTGCTCGATGTAACAAAAATGCTATTTTACATCCGTAGTTCTATAAAAAAAAAGTTGTTGTCCCCCCCCACCCCCCTTTCTCTTCTGAGTAAAGAGGGAAAACTATATTTACTTAATCATGTTTAATTTAAAATTCAAATTTTCCTGCTTAGTAAAATTACACAGTTGCAGTTTATTTACACCTCATTTCTCAGTAGAAGCTGGAGGTAAACCTCTATCACAGGCTATTATTGGAGAAAAGATATTGCTGAGCTTTTCAACAGACTTTGAAGCATTAAATTCTCGAGTCTCCAATCATTCCCATTCATGTCCAGACATCAGATATCAGAGCCCATTCAAAAAGTCACTGGATTTGCCTGTGCTAGAAAGATTAGAGCTGCAGTGAGGGTTATTGACTGTTTGGTCTGTCTGGCTATCTTTCGGCACCGCAGAGGACTTAGGGAGCCACAAAAGGTCAGTTTGAACCTTTCCCTCAAGCTGTGCCATCCCTTTTTCCCCTCTTTCCCACAGAACTAATCCGCTCTCAGCTGTTTTCCTGTAGCAGGGTCAAATTCCTCCCAACTCTTCTCAAACCCCCCCAGCACCGTCAAAAATCACAAACACTGGTCTCTGCAGTGCTGATTACTATGATATATCAATAACGTCCATTTAAAAGGGGGAAGTCTTTGTTATAGCGTTAATCCCCATCGATCTTTCACCTTGTTCAAACAGATACGCTGGGGATTGCCGTCATTCAGCTCGGCAGAATCCAGCGCCTTTTTCACAAAGAGGGGCTTGTAATTGCATGGATTACCGGGGTGGGGATATTCCATTGAGCCTTTATCAACAAGGTTACATGCTACTCAGCTGTAGCAAGGGGGGAACTTGGGAATGAATCTGTAATAGCAGATTATTCTAAAAGGATTTTAGGGTTAAATGGTAGTTTTGACACTGCTAGCTTTATATTCATGGATTTTATTTACATTTCTTCACCTGTTAATACCCCCCTCGCTAAACATGGACGTCGGATTAAACCTCCTCTGAATGAAGCGGGTCTTTTGTTGGGAATTTAATGTGATGAATTAAATGACCTCAGCTTTTGGCAACCCTACCGGCAGCCTTTTTCCGTGTGTGATCGCAAGCACAGATGATTTTATGAACCTGTGGATTTAACGGCACATATTCAGCATATGTGCAGCCTGTGTGGGGTACACATGATTCATACCAGAGGTCTCTCACCCGCACAGCTCTTAAAAACCTGCTGCCCACTTTGGCCACACTCCTTTTTCACAGCTACTCTATATCCTGAGCAGCCGTGGGGGTGTAACACGGCACTGCTTGTTTCTCCCCGGCTAACCCCGGAGCTTTCAGACGCAGGCTCGTTTTACGCTCGGCGACGCCGCAATGACTGCAGCCACATTGCGCCCCCCCCCTTTACATCCAGCGGTATCTCGGCCTCGTGCATTCGGCTCCTCGGCTTAGCTTCGGTTTCCTCTCAATTTACAG
>JBBDHI010000025.1:16069022-16082352 GCA_037177115.1 Craterocephalus stercusmuscarum
CCCCTTTACATCCAGCGGTATCTCGGCCTCGTGCATTCGGCTCCTCGGCTTAGCTTCGGTTTCCTCTCAATTTACAGACACAATGAATTTATTCAAGTGTTACCCAGGACAATTAGAGCCATATGGAATTGCGAGGATGTGGTCTACAGACAGGGGTTATAAAGGATTTGGATGTGGAGCTCTCACTGGAGGTAGAGTCAGATACTGTAAAGCAGTGACCAGAAGTATGACAAGGGATTGCTTTCAGAGGTGTAAAACGGGATGAAAAGATTGTCATTGAGACAGATATCGGTGATTTTATGGCTTCAAGCAAACATACAAAAATGTTCTGCTTTACTTATTTTCCTGTTTTCTCTCCAGACCCCAGGTTCATCAGCGTGCACCTGATCCCTGAGAGTGACAACCCCGAGGACGACAAGATCTTCCTGTTTTTCAAAGAGAACGCTATGGATGGAGAGCACACCGGGAAGGCTACAATCGCCAGGATAGGACAACTGTGTAAGGTAACAACACACAACTAAACAAAATCAGCCTTCCAGACAACCAGAAGGCAGATTGTTTGAGAGATATGTTGCATTAATCTGGTTCTCTTCCTTATGTGCAAGTATGTCTGATGAAAATGAGCTGATGTTGTTGCAGAATGACATGGGAGGTCACAGGAGCCTCGTGAACAAGTGGACCACCTTCCTCAAGGCGCGTCTGGTGTGTTCAGTACCCGGGGTCAATGGCATTGACACACACTTTGATGAACTACGTAAGCGTCAAATCCTTTTCTCCTTCATCCCATATGGATTAAACAACCTTACATTCCTCTTTCACCAGCTGCAGAAAAGCCCTCACTCATAATCGTGTTTGATTTTTAGAGGACGTGTTTCTCATGAGCTCCAAGGATCCGAAGAATCCGGTCATCTACGCCGTATTCACCACATCCAGGTAGCCTGCGCTCTGTTCATCCTGACCTCCAGTGTGGGAACGCAAGGGCTCAAATTTCTCAAATACCGTGACGGACGCTGGTTGTATCGTATTTGTTTTGTCGATTTGTTGCTAGGTAATCAGATGGAGTTGATACACAGTATTGTTATTGGGTTTGTCTCCTGGGCAAGTTATTTCCTTTGTATCTAAAAAACACCTACTCCGTATCTGCTTTCAAGATGTCATTCTTTCCCGATTTATTCCATCCTTTTTAATATCATTTGAGAAGCGTTTTTTAAGCGACATGGCAGCCGAGCATGCCTCTGTCTCACACAGAGCTCCCTTAATCCACTTACAGGTGTCCTACGGTTGATGGCGGGTGCTTTTATCCGACTCCCCCATCCCTCACTACCTGTCCCCCCTATTTTATTGAAACCTTGGCAGGCTCGTAGGGAAATCAGATTAGGCAGACGGAGGGAGCGAGAGAAATATGATATTCACATAGCAGGAATGCACGTTCCTCCCCTGGCCACCGCCCCGGCCATGAATGGGGTTTTCAGAGGCCGGGCGTGGCTTGTATGGAAGCACGCGGAGAGGTGAAGGCATGGGGAAGGGCAGATAAGTGAGCTGAAATGGCACAGATGGTGGCACTTATCATGATAGTGTTGAATTTGCATTTTAGGAAGAAGGGGGAGGAGGAGGAGGAGAGGGGCGGTTTTGTGTGCCATGCTGTGTGCGGGGCGATTTGAAAGGAGGACGAACCCTTCACCATCAATCACAGCTAATGATAAGACGCGCTGAATAGAACAGAGGTGAAGCGGACGGTCGGCTCGCATCACCAGACCCGCGTGGCTTTTTTCTGAGCTCTCCGGAGGTTGCCGCGCGTTGGCGGGCATCCACCTACGTATACGCGCGTCTGCTGCACACACACACACATGCATGCACTTTAAATTCAATTATGGCGCATTGGGGAATTAGAGTGGTTTAATTGGTTTTCTAAGTGGCCGGTTTTCAGAGATGAATGGAGCAGAGATACAGAAAAAACGGCTTTTAATATCACTGCTTAATGAGGCACAGAGAAGCCGCCACTGACAGATCAATGTTTGATTGTGTCCCTGTGCTTGTGTGTGGGTGTTCGCGCACAAACACGTAGTGAACCTTCCTCCTAAGCACAGATATTGGAGTGTCTTTTCTTGCCCCTGGAGTTAATTGAATTTCTCTGTAATTAACATTTTCAAATGCTAATCCATTCATCTTCCATGCTGTAGTGAATATCGCCGGCTGTGTGTATGCCAACCACATCCCTAATTAGTCCGATGCAACTTCCCATCGCAGTCAGCAAGACAAAGGACATCTTGAATCTTACTGAAGCATTTGGATTCTGCAATAGCAGAAAATTTGCTGCCCAAATGAAAATGTGCCATCTGTTAAAAGGTGGTACTTGGGAAGTTAATGAACAAGCTTGAGGTTGTTTTGGAGCATCTCAGCAAGTAATTACGCATTTTTAAAGCTGTGAAACAGATCCCTGTATACGTGTTCAGAGGTTAATGGGCTAGATGGTGTGCACGAATTTGGTCAGAATCTCCCCGGCTCGTGTAGAGTCTGTGGCATATTAATGTGACTCACCGATCAAAACGCAGCCAGCCTTGTGACCCTAATGTGAAAAAAATAAATGTTTCCACACAACTGCTTAACTTTGCCTGCTTGAATCTCGAAGCCTGCTCAGGCGAAAGGCTTGCAAAAAAATATTGGACAGGATTTCAAATGCGCTTTAAAGCAGGTCTCCTGTTTGGTTGGTGGTGTGCCCAAATTCCTGTCTGTTCTCAAGAGGCTGGAAGCAATCAGAGAGAAGTTCCAATCTGTCATTCCTGTACTTAGGTAATGACAGCCTTGCTCCCTTCTCTCTTTGTGCTGTGAAGGGTTATTTTGCTGTCTTTCCTCAGTATTTCACAAGCTCCTAATCCCCTGTGTTGCGACCAATCATTTAAGAATCCCCTTGTTTGTCGTCTGTCTTTATTCCACTCCCTCCTTCTCATCTTTACACTTTTTTTCGCCTCTCTCACCCTTTCTGCATTTCTTTCTCCCTCCACAGCAACATATTTAAAGGCTCGGCAGTGTGTATGTACAACATGGCAGACATAAGGAGAGTTTTCCTGGGTCCCTACGCCCACAGAGATGGACCCAACTACCAGTGGGTGCCTTTCCAAGGGCGGGTGCCCTACCCTCGCCCTGGCACTGTGAGTTTTAAAATTAGCAGCACGTTTAGGTTGCATTTGTACCGTCTACTTATATCTGTACTCTCTTTACTCTCATTCTTAGTGCCCTAGTAAGACGTTTGGAGGTTTTGACTCCACCAAGGACCTCCCCGACGATGTCATCACCTTTGCTCGGGGTCACCCGGCCATGTACAACCCAGTGCAGCCAATCGGTGGACGGCCAATCATGGTACGGACTGACGTGGACTACCAGTTCTCCCAGATGGTGGTGGACAGAGTGGAAGCAGAGGACGGGCAGTACGATGTCATGTTCATCGGCACAGGTAGGTGCAGCAGTACAGCTTTGCAAATGAAGCAATGTAAGAAGAGAGTTTGGATAAAATAGCTGCACTCATGTGAAATCTGGCACTTTTTTGCCTTCCTGCTCAGTTATTCTGGGATTTTTGTGTTTTTATTTGTGCTTCAGGGCATGATTGCCGTAAAGGGTATATAGCTGCAGTTCATCTCTGCGCCTTTTTCTCATGACTCTTGCTCTATCTCCTCATTCTTTCTCAAGCTTGCTCAACCACAGTAGTCCCATCTGCACTCTGCCCCCGGCCCCCCCACCCCCTCCATCCCTCTACTCGCAAGCTGACTAAACGGGGCACGAACTGCCAAATTCATTTGTTTTCTTTACATACAGCTAGAAAAACCTTAAAGTATACCAATTTTTATGAGCTGCGGTGGAGGCTCCCCGTGACATGACTTGGACAGAAAGGTGGAAATAAAAGTGCTGCAAGCGAGAGAGCAAGAGTTTACACTGGACAATTATGAATGGTTTGCATGTTCGTTCGCTCTGTGTTTCAGATATGGGAACGGTGCTGAAGGTGGTGACTATCCCCAGAGAGAGCTGGCATGACCTAGAGGAGGTTGTGCTGGAAGAGATGACAGTTTTCAGGGTATGTCATTGAGCATTTAGTGGTAACACATAATAGAAAAATAATTTGCTTTTTAATGATGAGCTGTTAAATGACCTGTATTTTTCCTGTACAGGATCCTACTCCCATAACTGTCATGGAGCTGTCCACCAAGCAGGTAAAAGCTCATTTTCACACGTCGTAATTAACCCAAAAGGTCCAAGTGAAACAAATAGTCGGGCGGTTGTGGCTTTTTGACCTAACACAGATATCCAAAAGCAAATGCATCTACTGAGAACTAAACCCACAACCGGCATCTCTGTGCAAGAACATTTCCAGCTTAACCCCCACAGGAACCTTTCATTTTACATCCTTGTTTTTTCTCTCACTCCCACAGCAACAGCTGTACCTTGGCTCAGCCCTGGGTGTATCACAGATGTCTCTACACCGATGCGAGGTGTATGGGAAAGCATGCGCCGAGTGCTGCCTGGCCAGAGACCCTTATTGCGCCTGGGACGGTGCAGAGTGTTCCAGATACTTTCCTACGGCTAAGAGGTAGGAACCTGGACACGTTTAACAATCCTCCTTAAGCTTTATTTATCCTCGGAGGGTTTGCTTAGCCTGCACGGCTCCTTTCAGCAACATCATGCCTTTGTGATAAAGTTGTTATATGTAGTCGCACCTGGGAGTTATCAGCACACCTGCACTCTGCTGTGTAGTTGGCTTTAAAAAAAGTCCATTTGTCCTGATGTTAAATCTAATTTTTGCTACGGACCTCCACATGCCTGTTGGCAAATGCAGAGAAATACGGAAACATGGAAGTAATCAGAATATCACACAAAATAGAGTCATTAAATTCAGGTGTGCACGGTAGGATGTTCTCATGTTAGTGCTCTTGCCAGTAGCAGTTGTTCTGGGTTGTGGATCCATCACCCCACAGTCAGGATGCACACACACACAGTCACATGAATATACATACACCAGCTCTCATGCACTAAATTATAGTCAACAGGAGCTGTCTGACCGCTTCACCCTGCAGGCAGGAGGTATGAACATACACACCCTCAAATTACCCTGCGCTGTTTCCAGCAGGCTTAGGCTGACCGCTTCAGCCCTCACACACACACACACACACACACATACGTAGCACTACACCCCTGCATCTCTTTCATCCAGAACTTCTCACACCAGGAGAAGTAGGCCAGTGGGTATACTCCCGCTTGGCAGGGTTATGGAGGAGGTGGCACACCCCACGGTTAAAGGCCAGCTCCAGCTTCTCTCAGCTCTACTTTACTCTGAAAATATTTTCCCTCACAGAACAAGAACCCGACACCGGGTCCTGCACGTGCTCAGACGGTCAAAAAAAAAAAAGAAACCTCTGGAATGTTAGCTCAGGAAATGTTCAGATGACGGACATGATGAGCTTATATTGACAACGAAGTCAGGAAAGAAGATTTAAATTGTAGCCTTTTTCTGTTTCTCTCTCCCTGCTCTGATCCTTTATGTCGGGCCCTTGAGTGCAGTTTTTTTTCTTTTTTGACTATTACATCACTTGTCAGCCTGTCAACAGTTTGAAACCATGACAGCTCTGAGCAGAGGAGACATTCGCAGCTAGTCAGTAAAGCCAGACTATGAAAATGCCTCGCCATCATAGTAAAATCCCAAATGACACAGTGGAATTTTATACAGGAGGGACAAAGAGCTGCACCGCTTTTTACAAGGTTTTACAAGGGCAAAACAGTTATGTGTGTGTGCGTTTTATAATAATGGCTCATTGGATGGCAATGATGCACAACTTTTTACTGTTCAGCAGGTTTGTTTCCAAGGTTTTAGTTTTTTGTGATTTTGCAGAAGTGGAAAGGTTGAATATGCCCATTTTCTCTGACACTGGGTAACATTGCCCCCTAGTGGCTGCAATGAAACAGCACATCATATTCTATTTTTTTTTTTTTTACGACCACCTTTCTCTTTGTTTCATCTATAGGAGAACCAGGCGGCAAGACATCAGAAACGGGGATCCTCTCTCCCAGTGCTCAGACCTTCAGCATCACGGTACTCAGAAGCCTGCGTGCAAACACACACATGCTTGATGTTTCCTGCCAAACATGTCTAATCCTTCTGAATGTGTGTGTTTTGGCGCGTTCAGATGAAATTGATGGCTTGGGAGGCAGCGTGGAGGACAGGAGTGTGTTTGGGGTGGAGAACAGCAGCATGTTCCTGGAGTGCAGCCCCAAGTCTCAGAGAGCGCTCATCTACTGGCAGCTGCAGAAGCCCAACGACGATCGCAAGCAAGAGGTGTGTGTGCGTGTGTGTTCAAAGCATGTGCACAAAATGCTAACTGAATGGATTTTCACTACAGAACCAAGCATAAATGAAAAATCAACTGTTAAGTATAGATTTCATGTTTATTAGATTTCTGTAGCCAAAACACCTCTTTTCCTCTGCCACTGATGACCTATGACTTTTTTTAATCTTTACCCACACAGACCTGGAGGGGCGAAAACCTTTGGGTGTGGATGTTTGGGTTCACTTTTGACCCAAGATTGTAACTGATTACTAAAGCAAGAATTTGCACCGTGGCTGTTTTTCTAGCTGCTCAATGAGAACATGTTGTTTCAGGTACCAGCATGAGGTAGAAATATGACTCAGGAAGTCCAGTTGGGTTATATATCAGCCAGACTAATGGCTTATCAGATGTAAAACGCAGCTGTTTTCTATGTCTATCTGGGAGGATATTACCATACTGGATTAGAAGTTCAGTTTCCAGATTCACATCTACGTATCTGATCGACAATGTGGACGCTGAAGTGGGTTTTATGCTGCAACCGAAAATCTCCAGATTTGTTTTCCTCCAGTTTATCTATTTCCCCTTTTTTATTTAAACACTAGCAAAGGTCTTTTTATTTATTTTTTGTTGCATAAAAGGGTCTTTTTTATTTGTACAGCGATTTAATTACAAAGCCACATTTCAATAAACTCGATTAAGTTGAAGCAAGGAGAAAAAGAAGGAACCCAAAATTGCATTTTTTGGTGCAGATTCAAATCATAATCATTGAGGCCACAAAATACAGCCTTGCCTTGGTTGAAAATCCGCTCCCTAAGAGATTTTTTTCTTTTTTAAATCATTTATTTAGCCAGGAAAGCTATGAAACACACGAACTCCTCTTCCAGAGAATCATTATGACTGGACTATCAGGCTGAAAAAGTGAGAAACCTCCAGAATTTTGGAGTTCCAGAGCTGGTTTCTTTTTTTTATTATTTTTGTTTGTTATTTGTTTTGGTGAATCTGACAGAATGACATAGAAACTTTCTCATGAGGCTCAACATCTGCAGCTCGTTCATTGAAAACAAGTTGTTCCATGGTTCATTTAACAAATATCATAAATCTTCAGTTCTGCTCAGGCTTTAATGATTTATTTTACTCTCCTTCCTGCTTTTTCTCCTGCAGCTGTGTTGCTCTCAGCCACTATTAGCCGATGAACATTATTATTATTTATGCTTAAGTTTGTTCTTTGTGTTAGATTATACAGATTCATGCTTGTAGGAATTGATTTGTAGTTGTTTAAATGGATTTATTTGAATACAGTTTATACAATTATGTAAGGTTACAGTGAAATAACATAGCCATAGTGACCTGGTTACTTTGGACATTTTGGTGATATCTGAGTGGCTTTATATTTGGATCAGATTGGACAGTGTCTGGAGATGGCATTGTTTTTTGGCTTTGATTAGGCAAACACCTAGAGAGATCAAAACAACAGCAATTTTTAAAGACTTATGATTCAGTTTTTTTGTATTATTGTATTATAGTGTGAAACTGGCTCTGTACCATTACTGATATTCACAACTCAGCAAACCATTGGATAAGAAATATATTGTACAGTTTATAAACTCTGTTTTAGACTCTTGCCTGTTTTATTAACCTAGTTTCTTTCTTTTCTTTTTTTTCTTGTTTTGTTTTGGTCTGTCTGTTTCAGATCAAGCTGGATGACAGGGTGCTCCGTACAGACCAGGGTCTGCTGATCCGCAGCCTGGCTCAGTCTGACTCGGGCATCTACCACTGCCAGGCCGTGGAGCACGGCTTCATTCAGCCCCTGCTGCGCCTCAGCCTTCAGGTCATCCCCACCCAGAGACTGGGTGACATCTTACCTGGACTTCCCGCAGCAGGAGCTGGCCTGGGTCACTCCGCCAAGCACAGGGTGTGGTACAGAGATTTCCTGTCCCTTTTGGACCACCCAGAGCTAAACAGCGTGGAGGAGTTTTGCGACAAAGTTTGGAAAAAAGAACGCAAACAGAAAAAGGTGAAGACTCCAAGCGGCCAGGGCAAATCTGATAGCACCGGCGGCTCCAACTCTGCGTTACGGCCGAAAGCTTTGGCGCCCACTGCTCAGAAACAGCAAGCCAGTCCACCCCAAAGCAGGCTTTGGCTTCAGGGTGGAGCTCCAACAGCGGAAGGGTCGACACGGAGCCAGAATACCCAGAGAGGTCAAGCAAATCTGGGTATGCTGAGCAGCCAAGCCCCTAAGATCAATCAGAAGACACAAAATGGCCAGAAGGCGCAGGGAGGGCTGGCTGCTTCTCAGGTTGCAGGGGGATCTCGGGCGAGCAGCCAGCATACAGCCAAGTGGAGACGGATACAGGAAAATAAAAAGGGACGCAACAGGAGGACCCACGAGCTCCAAAGACCCCCACGAAGCGTTTGAGAGAAGGCACATAGATGCACACATTCAGCCAGATCCGAAACACACATAAGCACAAAGCCACGCATTCGCAGAAATACATAAACACATTCTGTAAGTTGTGAATCCAGTGACCTCGTCATAGCAGCAGCCAGAACAAAAACCATCCAGCAGCAGATTTTAGGTGGACGACACACATGTAACTAAATAAAGCTCATCAAGAGATATGCACATAAATGCACATAACCTGTGAAAAAGACAAGAATGATCAGAGGACTGGAAAACTGGAATGCAAACTGTAAATGTGAGAGGATGTGACTGGTTGCCTTGGACACCGCCTGGCAGATACTTCAACCTCCTCCTGTACATAAGCTACTAAAATAAGACTGGGACGGAAACGGTTAGTGAGGCATTTGTCGGCAAAGCAAACGGACTAATGTGCTGAGAGGACAGTCTGGGGGACATTAATCTATTCCCTGACATTTACAGAAGGAGAATGAATGCATTCTCTGCATCTGAGCTGACCTGAGCATGTGAACTAGCCTACATGGAAACGGATAAAAAAGCTCACGGCTTTTTGAAGAACTATTCAGAGGACAAAAAGATCATCTCGTCTTTTGGGACAAACTGAGAACAGCAAACGGCGCCCTTAGAGGAGGAGAGAGAAGGGTTGCAATTCACCTCGACGTGTGCACGGCTTGCATCACTTGCTGTCATGTTGTTTTCAAATAAACAGGAGCACTTTTACATGCAAAAAAGAAAAAAAAAACCTGAAAAGTCATGCTACTGTGCAGACCGAGTGCTCCAATCGTAACCTTCTCCACCGAGGCTGGGAAAGCGTAGTGCATGTTGTTGTCAATAAATGTTTTAATAAGCTAATTATTTTAAGAAAAACTCCAGGCTTTTGTCTTCTTTTTTCTTTATTTTTGCTTTAATATTTGCTTTTCTTTCCAAACCTGTGCTAGATTTTTTATTTTAATTTTTTTGTAGGCAGTATAGAAGCCTTCATTGTGCATAATTCCCCTCTGCTCCAAAGGTTTCTGTGTAAATTATAATGTTTATGCTTTCCATTGGGATTTATACAATTTGGACTCAAATCCCAGTTGCAAGCTATGCTAAAAAAAAAAACAAAAAACTAGAAAAAAAAATAAACCCAGCCTAAAGAAGGCTGCCAATTTTCTTTTTTTGTGTACATATATACAACAATCTTAACTCTGTGTATATACAGTACATATACAGTACAAGAGCACCACTTTATTATTTATTGCTCATCGTTTTGTGAAAGGGTTGCATTTATTTTTGATATTTTCGGCTCATCAGTATCTTGGAGAAACCATGGCAACAGCAACAAAAAATGCTTTGATGGACCAACTGGTGAAAACTGTGTCAAAGTATCCCCTCTTTGGGGGATGTAAGGGTTGATTAAGGGGTTTTTGTGCGTTTATTAACCATGTTTTTTGACAACGATAAGCACAATTTCATCTCTTTTGCCTTTCATATGAACTCATTTCATCATGTCCTCCTCCCTCCACACCCATCTGATGTGTCTTCTTTCCATCCAGTAGCTATTATGTGTAAGATAATTCCCCAAGCTGAAAAAAAACCCTTAGCTGTGAATCTCTGTAAGAAATAGTGGAGAAAAATGTTAAATCTAGTCTGAGGAGAAGACACATTATACTGCATGTGAATGCTACCTACAGTAAGTGCATCTTTTCTATTGTCTTTTTACGTGTTTTGTGTGAGAGGTAAAATTCCCTTAATTAAAGCAAGGTATGAGTACCTGCTTGTCCTTTTTGCCAAAATGGTGATATTAACAACTTCTGATACTGTGGCCAAAGCTCTTCTTAGATCCAGGCTCCCTTATCTTTAAATCAACAGTGGCACCTCCGGTCTCCTCCCGGCTCCTCAATACTTGACAAGAGTAAATGTGTCAATGCAATAAATTAGAGCATAAAGTGTTCCAGCACTCAGAAGTTTGTCTCTCCTTCAGAGTTAGAAATATGAGCGGGAGCTGGGAGTTACAGCTGCTGTAGCACAGCTCCTTCTGGCATGCGTTGAGTTGTCTAAATAAACATCTCTGTTACAGAAAAAAGGCTCCTCATTCTATTTTTTACCCTGTTTTGCTTAAGGTAATATTTGTGTGCTTGTTAATGGGTTCAAATCATTTCTGCACTTTGATTTGTGATTCTCACACCATTACAAAAACACATCTCTGAGCTGCTGCAAACCTGCAACCTGAGGTTTAATCACTAAACCCCCAAAGACCTCATTGGCGTCACCTGGTAAGTAATTGGTTGCCAGAAGCTTTAAGGGCCCAAAAAAGGTTCAAAGAGGAATGAGGCAGTACTTTGGGACATATTCTGTTTTGCAAACGTGCAAGTCTCTAATTAAAGAACCATTTGAATTATTACATCATGTCGTGAAAGGCCAATTATCCACAGAGTTTTAACGTATGAATTACTCGTGATTGTGTTTGTAACTGAGTATAAAAAGTAAGGACGTCTGTGTTTTATAAATAGTTGCCAAGCAAATTCTGAAGGGTATAGGGGGATACGTTTTTGGGGATATTTGTTGTATTGACTAATCAGACTTTCCTACAATTTGCAATATAACACTGATTAGCCTTATTAGATTGGGGGGGGGGGGGAGCTGACCTAACACAAATATGTTTACGTTTTGTTCTAAGTTTACTTGCGTGTGGATGTGTTGTTGCTGTTCATTGTGCAGGCTTCGCTTAGTTATCTCATGTTTGGCAAGAAGAATTATCTCTGGATTGCACATGAAGCGATGATGCAGGGAGGGATAACCAGGCACGATGAGAGCACAGTTTGCATAAGTGGAAAAAATGTTGCAGAGTACGCTGATCAGAAGGAAAGAAGCTGAATAATGAGATTATAATGACTATTGTAAATATCATCTGAGCCAGAATTTAGTGAAGAAACCTCTTACTTAGTGAATAAGAAACTACTAGGCTACCAATGTTTAGATCAGGTAGACAGAAATCTACAGAACCTAAGAGTCATGCTCAGCTATTGTTCTTTCTCTTGTTTCCTCAAGATGAATTCATCTTATCTCAAGAAAACAATGCAGCATGTTTTGTAATTTATATATGACATCAGCAATTTCCTTAATTACAGTGCACAATCATGCAAACTGTTTATATGGAAGGTAACATTTTTCTGTTCAAGCAGTTCATATTTCATGCAGGGGGATGTAGAAGTCTTAAAATCCCTAAATGTGAAGTAAATGACCAAGGATGCTGAAGAAACACTGATAACAGACTGATTTGGCTCAAATCTGTAGCTCAAAGTATAAATCTGAGCAAATGACCAACAGTGAAGAATTACAGTAGTGGGAAAATATGATTGACCATTTGCTTTTAGAAATGTAGCTGTATTGTTTTCATCAGAGGATGGAGACCGAACTGCATCGGCACATAAACCTTTATCTAAATTCTAAGTTTCTCTTTGACTTTCTTTAAACTTAAAGCCATGTTTCTTACTTTTCACCTTTTCCACGTTTTTAATCCAGTAATGATGACTCTTCAGTACCTTCACACCACTGAGCATCATTCTGGTATCTGCTTCAATTGATACATGAATGTATTCTCTATTCTTGAATTTGATTGTCTTTGCTGAGAGTCTAAAACAAAACAGATGTGCAGACCTCACAGCAGAACAATAGCTTCCCACCGGACACACACGCTGTGTGTATTATACACCCTTGTCACTGCAGTGGTTCAGTCATTGAACCTCGTGACACATTCATGAGCTTCAGCTGATATGAACTTGTTTTTTGTTACCATGTACTGCTGGAACATCTGGAAAACAGCAGCTGTTCCCGGGATGAGTCCAGCTCCATCAGGGACTTCTTTGCTTTCAGCCACATCATTAAAACCACCTGTACTAAGTTGTGCAGGACTGGGTTCAAGGCTTAAACAGTTGTGACTCATCAGGGCATCTGCAGTGATCTGGTTTCTTGTGCTGCTGCAGATTATTTATGAATTATGAAGTGGGGTCTGCATGGATCAACCTTGTCCCTGCACATTTGTATGCAACCACTTGTACAGCCTGATCACTAACCAGCGGTGTAATCTGACTTTTGCCCCTCATCATGGGTCATAAAAGTCCCAAAGGCCTGAATGTGGATCTTCCTCAACTTGTAGCTTTTCTACGTTTGGGTGCAGTAAAGTCCACAAATACCATTGTGACACATGGTTTGGACTTTTTATGACGGATACAAATGATGAACATCTGAGTCTGTAAAACATTTTCTACCACTTCATTACGTATTAAACTGTTCCATGGATGTGTTGACATACACAGACCATGACAAAAACTTCCTCCTTTAATCCTACTGTCAACTCAGCATGCTGAAAACATTTTATCAGGAATATCTTCTTTGTCTTAAAATAATGATTTGACATAATAAACCTGTAATTATCTCTACTTGAGTTTATCCAATTCAGCAAATCCTGTGTTATCTGTTGGAATTAGTTTCCCTAAATAAGATTACAGTAAATTTCAACCCAGACAGTACCCCAATCCTAAATTATGAGATGCACTGTTAATGTAAATTAAATAAGAGCCTTTCAGACAGAATGATGGGCAGAGGTTAAACAATCTGC
>JBBDHI010000025.1:16148997-16159568 GCA_037177115.1 Craterocephalus stercusmuscarum
GTTGGCTGAGGTGGTGGCGAATCACAGAAGAGGTGAGGCGGAGGTGTGTCTGGCGGTCCAATCCTGGCTCGGTGCTGGTGCAGGCGAATTTGCATGTGGGATTGACAATTAGAAAGTCAGCAGCCGTAACATTTAGATGCTTATTAGATTTTTGCCAAAATATACCAATATTTTATAACTCATTTGGCCGATAATAGATATCGATACTGATAGACACACCCCACACACACCTAATTGCAAAAATTATGTTGTTTTTACCCCTGTTGTGGAATCAAAATACACTATCATTCTCTGTTCTCTGCTGGAAAATGTAGAAAAAAAATAAAAAATGATGTAATATCCATTCCTTGTGCAAAGAACAATAGTTAAACTGACAATATGTACAACATGCAAAACTGAATCATGGCAATAAGTATAATATTTGCATCCTATGCCCCTTAGACATGGATAATGTTCTCCTAGAACCTGTTATATTGTTGGTTAATCATATCAGTGGATATCTGGTATTTAATTCTGAAGCTAATATCGACTTTGTGCAGATAATAACTTGCATTTCCATCACTGTCTTGCTAATTACGATTTGGGTCACACCATCCCTAATGATGCTGAAAGATGCCACAAGGCTCGTTGTATTTTAATATGCATAAATTGTATTTATGATGTTAAACACTTTGTGTTAATATTTTGGCATGTAAAAGCACTTTATAAATAAAATATGATTTGTTTAATGCTAAAGTACTGCAACGGGTAACCCTGTCATAGAAATCAATCAAAAGAACCTTCGAGGCATGACGGCGACACAAATGACTGCTTTTGTTGTTGTTTTTGCTTTTTAAAAAACGCTTTGAAGCAATAAATTTTCCTCAGCGCAGACGGATGGCAGATCCCATTTCAGATTTATTGGTCTCATATCAGTCAGAGCAAATCTGTCAACTCCTGTGGCCCAGAACAAATGCTTCTTTTTAAAAAAGAAAGCACAGAAAATTACAACTTAAACTTGTCCACAAATATTATTTATTTCTCAGAAAATAAATGTTTTTGTTTCTTTTTGTAGATAGTTTACGTATTTCATATCAGAAGGAAATGGGTTAAGTTTCCTCATGTTGGGACAGAAACACACACACCTCTTTCTATTGTCTCAGTTTTATTCTTTTATGACTCCAACCAAAATTTTTAGATTTTTAAACTGTGTGTTTCAGCTGAGGAAGAAGACTCTGGAGGTGAGCGTGTGGGACTACGACAAGTGCTCCTCCAATGACTTTTTAGGAGAGGTAAACCCCTCAAATCTGTGTTTCTGTTTAAATATGAATCAGTTCCATCTTCAGCCACTCTTACTAATCTGTTTGTTTTTTCCCAGGTTCTTATCGATCTGTCCAACACGGCCCAGCTGGACAACATCCCACGATGGCTCCCTCTTAAGGAGCAGAGCGAAGGGGACCACCACAGACGCTCGCACTCAGGCCAGGGCCGACACGGTTCTTCTAAACCTTCCTCACAACACTCATCCCCTAAAACTACTGCTGCCTCGCATGATAGTCAGGACTCCCCCAAGTCATCTGTCATCAAGAGCCGAAGCCACGGGATCTTTCCTGATCCAGCCAAGGGTAGGACATGATGAACCCCCCACCCCACCCCCCTCTCCCACACACACCTGCCTGACACATTCCCTGTCTTTCCGAAACTCCACTACTTCTCTGCTGTTTCTACCCCTTCTTCCCAACCTCGGTGTGCTGTTACTCTTGTCACTTCTTCCTTCTCTGTTTTTGCTCTTCTGTCCTACCTCTGTGTCGACCTCTGTCCACCGGTTCCTCTCTTTGTAATCTAATCACCAGTATTGCCAGCTCCTTCCTCTGCCCATTTTTGCACCCATTGTAGCTTCTGCCTCATGCTTTTTTGCTTTCTCGTGGTCTGTTTTCTTGGTTGCCATAATGCCACCCAGCTCAGAGGCCTAGCCTTAGCTTCCCTCTATCTTTCCTTATAACAAAGAGGGCAACAAGGCCGTGGAAGGCTTTGATTGCTTCCCTTAATGTAGCTATAAAATGGCATCAAAGTAGCATCAAATTGAATGGGAATGCTAGAAAATGATAGAGGTAATAACTGAGCTGGCTAAAGTAACTTAGCCAGTGAATCCCTTACCACAGGTGGTGCACAGCAGGTAACAGCCTCTTAGTTCACGACAGTAAAACGTAGCTTTTTAGTAATTTGGTGAATCTGGTTGTTTTAGACACGCAGGTGCCCACTATCGAGAAATCTCACAGTAGTCCTGGCACATCGAAGCCTTCCTCGTCCGAGGGCCAGAGCCAAAGCCACAGCCACGGACACAGCCAACACTCTCGCTCACATGGCGCTTCACGCTCCAGCAAAAGTGCCGCGCGGCAACACCATCAGGACAGCAGCAATGGAAGCAGCGGAGGCGCTGCCATAGCATCGGGCGAAGCCCAACAGCAGTCACAGCAGCAGCCGCCGCAACGCCTACAACCAAGTAAACCAAGACGCAAATAAAGCCCACGCAGCATGGCCTCTTCGCACTCATCTTCTCTACCTTCCGTTGAGTTTCTTTTTCTTCATTTACTTTTTTTTTTTTTTTTTTTTTTTAGTTTCCTTCCCCCCCCTTACACGCTCTGGTCCTCCTCCCACGTTTATCCAGTGTGTCAACTTCTCATCACTTCTCTTCTGTATGTCTTCACGAGCGTTTGGAGCCAGCATCGCACCCAGAGAAGCACAGTGTCCTTTAAGCTGAAATTTCTTTTAAAGGGTCCAAAGAGGCTAAAGTAACTCGGAACCACTGAGAATATAAAAGAGGCTATAAATGATGTTTTCTAAACCAAGACTTTAAAGTTCAATCTTTAATGAGTTAAACTGTAGTTTAAATACACCATTAGTAGAAATGCGATTGTATTAAAAACAAATGCTCTTTAGTGATTTTTAAACCGGCAGTTTCTGAGCTTTTTTTTACTACATAAATGTCACCCTTACGTAAAACAGAAACTATTTTAAGACAGAAGAAAGTTGCCGTCACACTACCCTCTTATTACTAACCTTTCTTAATATTTTTTACATTTATTTTTAATCTTATTATTATTATTTTTTCTTTGTTTTTTTTTTTTTTTTACAAAACACAACAACCAGCTTTTCTAAAGCTCCTCCACTAAGATGGCTGTGCATGTAGTCTGCCTCCCCCCCCCCCTTTTTTTTTTTTTTAAACAACTACTGGACCCACAATGCACCTCAGTAGACGCTGCACACCCCACCCGTTAGTGACATGCGGGAGGGGCGAATGTGCACGGCGCACTGTGGCTGCATGTGAATGACAGTCACGCTGGTTACCATGATGAAGATAAACCGCTCTCTGAATCTCCATCTCGCTCCTCCCTGCTTCCATCTTGAACTGCGATCCCATGACCTTTGTTTCCCGGCGTCGATTCCTCGCCCTCCCCACCCGACACCTGACCTGTGCCTGTGAAAAAAACGAACACATCCAGGCCAAAGAGGCCGCCTCTCGCTGAGGCACCAGAGGCACAGCGTAGTGGGCGTGCTCACCATTCAGAGAGCCCAGTCTGACTGGCTGCCTGCCCTGCCATCGATTGTGTCGGCCAAAGGGAGCAGAGCAGACGGCAGACACCTGACCCTCAGGAAAGCTGTGTCAGAGGAGAGGCCGCAGAGCACCGGAGGTGAGAGTTTGCCCAAGAGTCTCCCCCCCTCTGTCGTGTGACTGAAGCACAGATGGAGCAAGGCGAGAAAGAGAGAGTGAAAGAAAGAGAGGATGCGATACTACTAACGCACACCTGCAGAAAGGAAGTGGGGAGTCTTACAAGCTAATGAAAGAGACAGAAAGGCAGAGAGAGAGAGCTGCACTCACTCACAGCAACAGACATTCATGCGGTGAGGCACACTTTCTTCACATCCACCGACGCCGTTCACTAATACCAGGATTCAAAGATTCATGGTGTCGTTGAACTGTTATTAGTGAACTCTTTGTTGTCTTTCACTGATGTGTCGGGTGGCTTGAAAGAGATGTGTCGGCATGGATTCTGTTCGACACCGCATCCACGCATTTGATATCATTCATACTCTATCGCACTTCCTGATCAGCTGTTTGAGAGCCAAGACTTAAAATCCAAAACATCTCATTAAACAGTCTCTTTAACCATTTATGAAAAGAACACCTCATAAACATTTCCTAAACTATGGCAGATATATAAAAACATGCTACTGTAATTTCACTTTTTAAACCAATGTTCAAACACTTAATATTTCATATAGACGACTAACAATAAGAATAACAGCTTCGTCCGTCTCCTGTAGTCTGCATCAACATATATATGTGATGATTTATGTTAAAATTGTCTTGTCTTTGTTTAGAGATTCTCTAAGTACCGTGTCTGTCCATATGCCTCAGTGTCTGTGTGCTTTTCATTACGAGTCCAGTCTTGTGTTCTTTAAATAAGCTTCCTTTCTGACTGTGCCATAAACTAAAGTCCTGATGTGTGTTATGATGGATATCTGCAGTTAGCGAACGCTTCTTCGCCCTAGTTTTTTTTTTAATGTTGAACCCAGAGGTGCTGTTTTCCATCTTCTCTTCTTTTGGTGATGTGCTGTGGTCGTATCTCTGCACAGCTCGGGCGAGTTTCAGATCTGATGAAGCCCCGGTAACAGCAGCCTCATTGGACAGTGGTCTGAGTGGCAGTGCCTACAGCCTGTTGGATGAAGAAGCAGAGACAAATGAGGTGGACAGTGCCATCTTCCAGGTGCCCCGATTGTGAGTACTTGTACACTTGGAATAGCTCTATGCAGCTTTAAGAAGCATGAGACCATACAATGTTTCTGGAGTTTGTGAAACAGGAACTTCTATATTTCTGCATAAATGCAACCCGTGTTATGACCTACTAAAGACAGACGTGGAGATGATTAAAGCACTAAAATATACTCATCTTTTTTTTATTTTAAAATGAAAATAGTATCTAAACTTCATGGTATTTTCAGTCAGTGGATAGACAAGGTATGAACAAGTGGCGCCTTTTACCCAATGTACAAGAGCCCATCAAAGTCTGATTTTCACTATACATCTCACATGAAGTGTTTGACATTTCTGAGAACTGGGAAGGGATCCCAAAACTATCCCTCAGCCAGTATAAAACACTCCAGGAGGAGGATGTTTAGTTACATCAAGTTACAAAGGCACCCAGGTTGACTTATTTTAAAAGACCTGTCACATCTGTGAAACAGGGTGGTGGTAGTGTCATGGTTTGGGCTTGTTTCACTTCATCTGTATGAGCAGATAGTGGTGGGCGACTTCCCAAAAGACAAGGGGTCATTGTGGAAACATCTATAAGAGGAAAGACCTGGGATTTTTCTTCACCTTAGTGTGTGTGTGTACAGTATGTGTGTGTGTGAGCCAGAGTCTGAAGTGTATCTAGCTCCAAGCCAACAGAAACTGTTATCACAGACAGATGTCTGCCTCATGAGCCAAGGTTTTATGATAGTTTCTGAACAGATATATGTTGTATTCACTGCCTTTGGGGAAATATGTTTCAACATTAGAAAGACTCTCTCTCTCTGCATTCCTTCATTCTCGTGGATGTGAACTGGATGCGTATCTGCTGCGAGCCAAGTGAGACTGAAACAAGCTCAATCTTGATGCTAATCCAGCCAAAAAGCCTGAGCTGAGCGGTCATAGACGGTTTTCCCCTATAATGGGTTGAAGTTGAGATGTTTTTATCCCCCTTTCTTTTAGTGGAAAGATCCCAAATGGCACAGATGTGATGAAATCATCGATGGGGCACAGTGACGCCGAAGGTTGGTAAAATATTCATTGTATTGACTGTGTGTGTTTTTATTTATAGCCATAATATGTGTATATATAGACATAAAACACACAATTAGTTAAATCAAATCATTAAAATCATATGAAACCCGTTTCAAGATTATTTCCATCAGTTTTGTGACAATCTAAATAACACTTCTGTAAGAATTACCATGAAATGACTGCTGTCCAGATTTACAACATCTACCTTTACTCCACACAGTTAAAACGTGGATGCACACAATGCGACTGTGTGTCCACACAAAATGAGTAATACAAGCAAACATGCACCTACAGCGCCGTTCGCCAGGGTCTTGTTGACCCAGCTTTCATAACTGTCATTTTCACTGCGTTGCCCAGGCAACTACAGTAGAGGCCTTGCATGGCTCATCATAACTTCTCCTCTTCCGTGTTGAGCAAGTAAAAGTGACTGCTTGCGTTCTCTCATCATGTTAGTACTCTTAGCGTCCACTAGGGGGCAGCAACTCTCACATAACAGAGGCCGCTTCAGGAGTGATTATAGAATCCCCACGGTTGGACTGGAGACATTTTAAGCTTAAAGTTACATAATTTGACTTCATTTGCATGTCCAATTAGGTAAGACTCAGGTAATGGGGGAGATCAAGATCGCTCTGAAGAAGGAGATGAAGACGGAGGGGGAGCACCTGGTCCTTGAGATTCTACAGTGTCGCAACATTACCTACAAGTTCAAGACTCCAGACCACCTGCCTGGTAATAAAATCTACGAATGAGCATGGCTGATTACACCCACAGTGTGGTGCATGCTTGCATGAATACAAAAACTCACCTGCTTGCCTTTAAACCTTTTAATGATTGATCTCTTCTCTGTTGTTGTTTAGCCCCTGTAATCCTTCTGGAATGAGCACATTTTTACAGATTTTCCTCATTATTTTTCATTTTCTGTACATTTGACAGCCTGGGAAGCCCACGCAAACACTTGCTCTGGCATCTGACATACCTTGGAGAGTTTCCTGTTTTTATACATACACATCAATGGGTGCAAAATGTTCCCCAGCCCACATTCTCATAGAGCGTTTATCTTTCCATGAGTTAACTGTGTGTTGTAGATGTGCATGGCTAAAACCACCATTTGGACAGGAATTAACCCAAAAGGAGGAAAACGGTGCCTAAAGTGTGTTTTGTGTCAGGCTCTGCAGCTTCTGATCTAAATTTATAGGAAAAGGTTCAAAGCAAATGAAAGAAAAAGCGGAGACAGACTTGAATGATAAATACTGAAACCACGATGCCGGAGCAGTCTGTCGGTTTCTTTTACAGTTTAAGAACTATGCACCATATCTACGAAGTAGGCTGATGTCACATTATGAACACATGACATACACGTCTCTGGCGTTCACTGCAGATTCGACTTCTTTTTCCCATGGCGATGCACAGATTGCCGCCTACAGATTCATCTCTTGTAATATTTACTGTACGTCCTGATACCCAAGCTGCCTGGCATGTTATGTGATTTGCATTCGCTTCCAGATGGAACGTGCAGACAGATCTCCTTTCCTTTTACGATATCAAGTTGCTGTGCAGCACAGGATTTGCCTCAGTGACTCATCACACTGTCAGGTTATTGTTTTGATGGCCTTGTCTGCAGGTATCGCTGTATTTTTATGGAATTCCGGAGGTTCTTTGTTGTTTCTTTTTATCCATTATTTACTCTTATATTTACTCTGATGTTTAGAGATGCAATTGCTCATTAGATCTGCATTGAGGGTTATAAGGAATACTGTATACGGACATTATGATAAGGATTTGGTTGGGTTTTCACTTCGGAATTTCCTTTGTCAGCATCATACAAGCACAAATGTTGGAATTACAAATATCAAAACTGCACCTAGAAGGGAAAGTAATGAATTAATATTATTTTACTTTAAAAGAATTAACACAATATTACATTATATCATTTCTGTTTTCTTGCTGTTCCCATTTTGCAGTCGGTCTTTCATAGCTGAAACATTACACCTATAGTCAAACATTTATACATATTTACTCCTCAGTTTCTTTACCTCCTTACCAGATCCTTGTTATCTTTCCTTGTCGCCCCTGCCCTGCTTCCTTGTGCACCTTCTCCTCATAAGACACTTTCTCAGTTTTGGCTTTTGGCTATGCACTCAACCTGCTGCAGCAGCACCTTTTGTTCCCAGCTCCCACCTCCTCTTGCATTGGGTTGCTTCTCTTTCACCACACCGTGACATTATTTGACAAAACTTAACAACGTCCCACATTTACCTGCAGATAAGGTTTGTCAAAAGTATTTCAATTCATAATGGTTGAAAAAGAAGTCTTGTAATAAAGTTGAACAACTGATATGAAACTAAAACATTATACAATATTATACAATAAGACAAGCAAAAAAAAACAAAAAAAACATAGAAATATCCTACAACTTAACATTCGGCTCAACGAAAAGGTTTAATTCATCACTAATGGTTATAATATAAAAGGTTTTCTGGCTGACTTTCCCTGCATAAAGTGCCAAAATACCACTCAGAGTAATAAAGTGTCCACCGTCCCTTGATGCCAGCTCTGAGCAGACGTGTCTGTCTCCACAGATCTCTATGTGAAGCTCTACGTGGTGAATGTCGCCACTCAGAAAAGGATCATCAAGAAGAAGACCCGAGTGTGTCGTCATGACCGCGAGCCGTCTTTTAATGAAACTTTCCGCTTCTGTATGAACCCGACCGGACACTCGCTGCAGGTAAAACCACTTCCAACTGCAATAAAAACAATCTGTGAACAAGCTCAAACTAACCCACTTTAGCGAATTCCTTCTTATTTGTAAGACTAACTGCAGTCTGTTCTTTCCATTGCAGCTTTTCCTTGTGTCCAACGGTGGCAAGTTTATGAAGAAGACCCTTATCGGGGAGGCGTATGTGTGGCTGGATAAAATCGACCTACGCAAGCGGGTGGTCAGCTGGCACAAGTTGCTCGCCAGCACCGCCCAGATCCACTCATAGGAGGCTGCTAAATGGTAGATTTTAAAGGGCAAAAGCATCGTTCTGCTGGAGGAACTTAGGCTCATCATCTGTAACACTGATCCAGTTTTGTGGCTGTTTGGGAAACGGGTGGTTTGGGTGCAGGAGGAGCTGAAACCTTTGTCTTAAACCTTTGTTTCAGAAATGGGGAAATTTGCGTTTCAGGTGATACTTTCGGTATGATTAGTTGGAGGAGACGTGTTTACAGAAAATGAACACATGTTTACAGGACATGCAGTGAACGGTAGGGCGGAGTTCAGAGGTCAAACTCGGAATCAACCAGGTATTCCACACCTAAATCCACAAACATACATGTGCTCACAGTTACTTTGCACACAATCACTCACACAGAAACGGAACTTTAACTCTAACAGATACAGGGAACATATAGAGTATGGTTTATTTATCCAGATGTTTGAAAATGGGCACCTATCATTTCTTTATTATAACCTGCAGAATTTAGTCATCTACAGTTTTGGGAATTAGGTAGATTTCAGACTCTGCCACAGAGCTTTTGAATTTATTTTTGTATTATAATATTAATGTAGAGTTCTATTATTTATCTTCTATTCATTTAATTAATTTAAAAATCTATCCTTGGAGTGAAGCATATTTTCTAAGACAACTAATATTGTAATTGCATAAGGGGGAAAAAGTAGCAGCAAGAATATATTTGATTTTATGGACAAAATCCAATGTTCCCCCTGTAACGTTTTACCTAAATTATATCAAATTAAGACTATTGTTTGATAGAGGATCAATGTCAATATATATCAGATTGGATACTATACAGTATATTGTGCACGAGTCTATCTGGCATGCAGCGCCACATGTGCGGCACAGAAAAACCACCTCTGAGGTTCACTTTGTATATAGTGAAGTGTCATAGCTGGATATGGGTATGAATAGATATATAGATATCTTTATTAAAGACAATCGAGTTGATGATTGTGACATTATCCTTTTATTTCTCTACTTCTCCATGCCCTGTAGAATGTGAGCTATCCATCGCGTGAAATTTCCTGTCATTCTTTTACAGACATTCAGGCACATCATGAGTCTTACATCAGTCTGGCTTCTGTTTGAACTAGAGAATGCACGCTTTTTGTGGTATTTTGCACTTTTTCCGCCTAGAATGTAAAACCGAGGTCCGTTTTTTTTTTTAGTTTGAGAAAGGAGAGAGAAAAAAGAGGAAGCATCAGAAGATGCTGCTGCGAACAAGACAAATGTGCCAGGAACTAACCATGGTAAAAGCACTATTGCCATCCTAAGATACATCCCTGCTGTTACAGCACCGTGTTGATGTTCAGTCCCATTTGTTCATTTTTTTTTTTTTTCAAATCATATGTAAATTGTCTTTTTCTTCAATTTGTCAGTGTTTTGTCTTCGGTATTTTATATGCCCATTGAGTAATGTGTGCTTTGTGGGAGTCAAGACACAGAACTGCTGGTTCATCTTCATGCTCAGTCAGACTTAGCAGTTAAACTACACTTAACATGAGTGACTTCTATGCAACATCCACTGTAAAGAGGTAGGAGCTGCTTCTTGACTTGCCAGGAAGGAAACATGAAGATCGATGTTTGTTTTTTGCACTGTTGTGTTATTCATGTCCTCCACGAAATGGTAACTGCTTTAATATGATTTATTGTTGTTTTTATTATTATTATCATTATTATTATTATTATTACATTTATTATTATTATTATTATTATTATTATTATTATTATTATTATTATTATTATTATTATTATTATTATTATTAT
>JBBDHI010000025.1:16237808-16248478 GCA_037177115.1 Craterocephalus stercusmuscarum
AATGGATTAAGAAACAGGAAGAAATTAATATCATAGGGTGTGCAAACCCCTGTCATATTCAAGCTTGGTGTATGCCTTCAAAACGATGGATGGCAAAGATAAATCTAGCCACACTGCTTTCAAACATGACTTTATGGAGCCTTGATACCATTAAAATGGTGGATGATGCAGTTAATTCCAGTCTCTTTGTATTAGGCCATTATAGTCCGGATGTAGCTCCTCTTCTTTGCACTTCTATGCTGGCTTGATTCTCGGCACCAGAAGCCGCTGCTTCTTATCACGCAGTCCTGAGTGGTAAAGTATCATTTAGTGGAGGGCCCTTTCTGATACGATGATTGCAGGTTCTCACCACTTCATCCCGCACTGTGTAATTACTTTCCAATGAACAGGCAGTGTCAGCCTCCAGCTAGCTGATGACAGGGAACACCACAGGGCTTTGCCGGCATGGCATGGCATGGCATGGCACGACTCCCCGCAGTGTTCCCGCCCTTCCTTCATCACATCCCACAGCCAACAATCCTCATCAGTCACTGCCAAAAGCCTGTTTGATGTGTTTTTGGGAAAGCCTGCACAAGCCTCACGGGAAATATTTTGTTTCTATTTACTGGACCCGCAGATCGGTCATCTTTACCACATGATTCCTTTTAAATAATAATTTGATTTACGAGCTACAAGATTCCACTTTGAACTCATTATCAACCAAAACAATAAGTAAACTACAGCTTGATCAGTTTGGCACCAAGTGATTAACTCGGATATGAGCTTCCAGAGCGCTCCAGAATTCATCCTGGTGTGTCTGACTTCTGTCACATCATCAATTAATGTTAGTGACCCAAAGGTTTAACGTGCTGTTAGCATCAAATACTGAGCTGCTCTAGCCTTCTCCAAACTTCCCATTGTTCTGGTACATGTTGATATTAGTTTCATCTTTCATAGACCAGCTCTGGATTTTTAAGAAGTGATAAAGTCTAGCATAACCTTTTTATTATTTTTTTTCTCGTGTCAATCCTTGTAATGTTTTCTGGTAAATGCAGAATCTTGTTTCTGATAACTCATTTGTCAAACATCTAAAAATCCATGTGATCTGAGTCCCAGAAGTAAAGAGAAAAAAAAGTTCTTTAAACCAGATTTTCTTGGAGGCACATCCATGTGTGTCGCTCTCAGTATGCAAACACTTAAACACGCATGCCTTACCCCCTATGGTCCCTCGGGAAACGATGCTACAGCTGACAGATCGAGCCGACCAGCTCTTGCATGGCTGCCGTGACACCTCTCGTTTCCTCCTCTCATCACGGTAACCTGGAGTGAGCAGCAGAAGCATCGTTTCACAGATGGATCTGTTTACGCTGAAACTCTGACGTTTTCATCTCAGATGAGCAGACGCTTCCTTGCTTTGCCTCAATATTTGTTAGGGGCTCATTTCTGGTGCTTGACCTGCTTGTGTGTGTTTATATGTGAGTGATGAATGTTTACATCCAAGTTCCCATGGGAGATTCTAATGGGTTGTTCATTTATTACTCAAGGAAACAGAAACAGATTATTTCCATTATGTTTTTTTCTTACAATGCGCCCAAATAAACACAAGTCGTATTTATGTTAATAAAAAAAAAGTACTGTAAGTGTTTTTTCCTTGTTTTTTTATTTAGTATAAAAGGAAACACTCTGTTTCTTGTATGAAATATTGTTAACCTGAGACTTCTTGTTAGCGATGTCACAAAAACCAACAGGACTAATCCATTAAGAGCCATCCTCGGGGAGCAGGGAGATCAGACAGTACAATTGTCACCACTTATCAATGGGGCACATTTTTCTCCTCAAAATCCGCAGGGACCATTTATGGCTTTTCCCGAACTCCATCTTTATCCTGCATGCATGAAAACAGAAGTATGACTGCGGGATTGAGTGGGGAGGCACGTGGAGCATGAGAATCACAGGAGTTAATGAAAGAAGGGAAAATGGAGAATCAGACAGAGATGATTTATGTATCTGTTTGCTTTTTTGGGGTGAATTACGTTGAATTGGCACTGCAAGTGTTCAGAGTATACAATTAGATAGTTTAATCATTTTTATTAAGCCAGCTGGTGAATGCTTTGAACATATTTATGCAACCAATGTGCATTAGATCTCCCTAAAACTGCATGTTGTTGTTGCCACTTGGGTGCAGTATCAGAAATATTCCCATTATCTGTGTAAAGTATGTAAAGTATGGGCTGCTCATGGTGTGCTGGCATTATTATAGATCATTTAGCTTCACCCTGCTTATAAAAACATAAATCAAAGTTTAAAAATGTTGGTTTGTTATTGGGTATAATCAGTCAATTCAATCATTTTGTTTTTATCAGTTTCCACTGATGGAGCAACACAATGCTCTACAGAGCAACATGTAGGTTATGGCTCATTGAAAACTGCCTCTGCATTATCCTGTTTGCACTCCCTCTTGTTTTGGGATTAAATATTCAGGAGTAGAGAGGATCAAATAACCACACTGGCTGACCGTCAACAATCCCTGATAGAGGAATGGGGTACTATCCCACAATAATGACCAGACTAGTGGCCACTAGGAGGAGGCACTAAGCTGTTGTTGCTCGGTATGGATCTTCCACACACTGACATCCCTGACAGGCCGATATGTGTTGCTTTTGTCCTTATTACTGTGGGCGAGTGTGACCATCCCACTAATAAACTGAAAACAGGAATGAATACCAACAAGAGGAGGGGAACTTTTGCCACATTTAGTGGGGGCAAGATTTTTTGCTGTGTTCCACAGAAGCACAATCCTTACAGTTACACCTTGTTGCAAATGTTTCAGCAGGTTGCTGTATTTAAAACACATGTAAATGCACCTTTTAGATGAGGGAATGAATTCTAGTTGTTCACCTCGCAGCATCAACGGTATATCATAAATCTGTTAGATTAACTTCAGCAAATGAACATTTAAGATTGATGATTAAAACTGTGGGTATCCTCCTACACCAGGAAAGATCAGATGACCCAGCACAGAGGGGAGGGGGGTGATATGGTCTCTGGGGCAGGCATTGAATCTGTCATTTAAAACGCATAGATCTGAACGATTTGGACCCGTTTTCACTTATTCAATATGATAAATCTGCACTGTAAAAATGAGATTTCTCTCTTTTCATTTCTGTTCTGCCTTTTTCCTTTGAATTGTCAAAATAATTGAACAGCTGACTTTTGTTGCAGCGAACCGGCTTGTCTCACTCATTATTTTTTCTACCACACAGCCTCCCGTTGTCTCTATTTCACCTCTGACTTTGCCTCAGAGAACCCTGAATCCCCCATCTTTCCTTATCTTGATGCTTCATTTTAATCCATTTGCCCTAACAAAAACACACGCTCACACACACACACGTATAGATAAAGGGATTTCTTAACACTCAGATCTACGAATGAGTCACACAGCCTCACTTTGACATGCAGGCTGCTTTCCCAGGTTTTTTTTATTGAAGCGCTTTTGGCTCTAACGAGATGATCGGAGCAACAAGCCATCTTTTGATCACTTTCCTCCCCTGTAGAATGCGGTGTGTTATCAGAATAAAAGCTGAAATATGAAATACGAGCAAACGGACGTCGGTTTCAATACCTGCAAGAAAGTTTGCTCTCAGGAGTTGATGCCAAAACGTGGTGTCTGTGAATGCAGCGTGTGGCTTTATGCATATTTCCTCTTTTTGTTTCATCTTAGAGGAAATGGTTTCTGGAAAACCCTGACAGGATTTTTTTTAATGCAAATGACTCATTTAATCTCCCTTCTGTGTGTTTGTGTGTGTGTTTCAGCCACCATCATTTTGAATGAGCTAAATTGGACAGCGGCCTTAGAGGACGTGTTCCGTAAAAACAGAGAGAGTGATCCCTCTCTGCTCTGGCAGGTGTTCGGCTCGGCTACAGGGATGGCTCGGTACTACCCAGGTAAGCAACGCTCTGAAACATGCAAACAAACGACAGACTCATTATTGAATGTGTTTGCAGTTGTTCTCCTCTCTGCTAAGTTGGCCACACCTCCTTCTCATCCTGAGCTGTGAAAGAGTTTACAAGTGATTCCTTTAAAAACCTAAACTCACCGGACGCTTTATCATGCATAACCTTTTAATTCCCTTCAGGAAAACCAAGTTTCATCAGCTTAAAGTGAAGTAATCCTACTTTCTTTTCCCAAATTCCAGCATCACCTTGGATCAACAGCAGCGAAACGCCTGACAAGATTGATCTCTATGATGTGCGCAGACAGCCATGGTGAGTCCAGCATCTGTAGTTTTAATTCTCATCGTGTCTCTGTGATGTCTGTCGTGTTTTCTTAAAGATGTCGTTTGTTAGACCATTCTAACTTAGTTCAGCTGCTGGTTCTAATGATAATTAATTAACAGCATTGAAATGAAACAATACAAAAGCTTCATCTGACAAAAATATTCGTCTTTCCATATTCTATACATCATTCAATTTAGCAGCTAGCTACTAATTGCAATCATAATAAATAAAAAATACACACAAATTAATTGTGACAATCACAGAAATGTCCTTTTGTGTCTCCTTTTCTGTGAATATATGTGTGCGCGCAACATGTATGACCTATGTATGTGTGTCTGTTATTACTCACCAGGTACATTCAGGGAGCGGCGTCACCCAAGGACATGCTGATCCTGGTGGATGCGTGAGTGACGACCTTATGATTCATCCGTTACAGTCAGATTTTATTTTCTTTAGAGCAACAGAAGCCCCCCCACCCCCCACCCCCCCGATGCTAACTCTGTGACTGGCTTCGTCCCGCTGGGCGCTGTTGCTCTGAGCTCATCCGTGACCCTGAGTAACGAAAAGCAGCCTGTGCACCGGGCCACCTCATTACTGACGCTGCACTTGTTTCCTGCTGTGATTTATGCATCACAAGTGGAAGTCTGGAACAGCTGAGATGCTCTTAGAATCAAGAATTCCTGACTGTAGGAAGAGTTCGGTCTGATCAGATTGTTTAACCCTGCGCCATAGTTTTTGTCTTTAAACAAGATTTTCAAACGTGGCTTTTCTTCCTGTTTACTGCCCACTGCTTAATTTTCGGGAACCTTATGAGTAAATCCAGTTTCTAATAGCTTTTTCTTCACTTTTTTCTTTAGACTGAGAACTAAGGCTAATAACCGTTGTCTACATCACCCATTTGGGAAAACAGAATAAATGTAAACCTATAAAATTAATTTTAGGTTTAATCTTAGATTCACACAGAAATGTCCACACCTCTACACAGGGGAAGATGCTGTGTCAGCAGAAGTTGTCTCTTTCCAAAGCGTGGATTTATATTAAACTTGAAACAGCTCTTTCAAATTTCCCGAATTATTTTGCACTGAGGTTTCATTCCAACTCTGTGGTTTCTTATTCAAGAATCATGCCAACTAACCAGGGCCAAAAAAGCCTTCAAATATGATGCATGAGAAACCAGATTTTTTTTTCTCCGCTTGTAACTTTTAAAGCACCATTTTAAATTGGCACAGGCACATAATGAGCAATTTCCCTCTTCTACTTTTGTGAAAATGAACACATTTTTAGTTTTTTTCTGATATTTACTTCGCTACCAGAACATTTAAAGATATTTTTTCAGATGTGCAAACATCTAACAAATGGTTTTTAAAAAATTATAGAAGGAATCAAGTCTTGATGTTAAGACTATTTTATGTGTCTGAGAGACAAACAATTCATACTCAGTTCTAGGGAGAACTTAGAGTAATTAACCTAACCTCCACGGCACAGACAGCACATGCAAACTCCAACATAAAAGGACCAGATCTAATCCTCCCCTTGTGCTAGCAACCACACAACTATGCAGCCCTTATAATACTGTAAGCCATTTCACATAAGAATGAACGAATGAATGAGACAAACTGACCACAAGTTTGTTTTAAGACTTCAAACAGTGAGGAGATGACATCGCATTATAGACCCCAAATAAGTGGCTTAGTCACATTTATTTCCACAAAGGTTTAATAAGATTTATTATGGTACTTAAAAAATGTTCTACCATATTATGACAGGGTGGAATGTGGGCATTTCCAGAGGTTTTGCTGATTTTACTCTAAAAGTAAAAAGGATATATTTACTTTCCTTTAACTCGTGCCTTTCTTCCTTTAGCATGTTTGTTTGTTTAATCCTGAAAATGTGAAAATACGTGACTAATTCCCCATGTTCTTTGTGGTTTAGGATGTCAGAACAAACGTGAAGGTTGTATTCCACATGTTGACTTTGAAACCAACACATGAAACATCCATATAAAGACATACTTAGCTTATAAAGGAACAGTTTTAATGCATCATTGTAGCTCAGTATCTATCAGAGAGACCTTAGAACCCAAAAGTCTTGGGATCTCTTCAGGCCGCTTTTTTGAAGCATCATATCACCATAAAGGAGAAAGCATTTTTAGAAATATGACTTCTTGCTTGTTTTGTGCTGCACGATTTCTGATGACAAACACTTTGTCAAACTGCAGGAGTGGAAGCGTCTCAGGTCTCACCCTCAAACTCATCAGAACATCTGTCCAGAAGATGCTGGAGACCCTCTCTGATGATGACTTTGTGAACGTGGTTTCTGTGAGTTTACACACGCATAAATGTATTTAACTTTCTTCGCACACATCTAATTAAAACTCATGCTAACATTTGCAACTAAACTCTTTTAGGAGTCTGATGTAAACATGTTCCTTATAATAACTAAAAAAATAGTATTTTCTCTTTTCTGGCTGTATGTACATATGCTGTATGTCTGGGTATATGTGCAGTATCTGTGTGTGTTTTATCAGATATGAATCCCCGTATGTGTGTGTTACCAACGCAGTTTGCAGAAGCTTTTGAACACTGCATAAAAACTTTGACGAATCAAAGTGTGCTGCATTTATGAGTCACTCTTCCAATATGTAGGAAGTAATGGAAAAGCTTTGCTTGCCAAATTGAGATTCAGTGGAAACCTCCATCAAAGTTTTCCTGGCATTAAGGAAATATTCATCTATTATCATTTAAAGCTCCAATGCCCACTCGCTTCAAGCATTTTGGCCTCCTCTCGATATTCTTTGCAGAATGAAAAATAATATGGTTTTAAAGATGAACTTTCCCTCAAATAAAGGAGTTTCCATGTGAACTCCAAGACATATTGAAGGCAATTACACTGGATGTGATTAGCTCTGAAAAGAAAGGAGTATCCCTAAGTAAATTTTGTGCCTCTAAATGCCCCCTCTCTAAGCTGTTGCTAAGCTACCACCAAGCTCTGTTTGTGTCAGTAAGTGTAATTTAGGAAAGCTAACCTTGTTCCTGATCTGAAGAAGAGTTTCCCAGGACACCAGACAACTAGCTGTTGTGCTTGAATGCTTGTTTTATTATTTGAATACACTAAAAGTAATGGAAGACCTGCTGGGAAAATATGCTTTACAGAGACAGAATTTCTCTCATGTTACTCATTCATCTATCTTATATGTACAAAATGTCCACAGGGGTGTTGGCTTTACTCATCAAGTTAATTCCAGGCATCAAATTAAGACATTTTTAAGCTGTATTGTACATTCATAGCTACATATAGACATGTAAACTAGTAACTGCAGGACAATGTGAGGATATGTGGTTAGGGATGAAAAGGATCTCAGGCTTTAAGTTGAAGAGAGATCAGACTGATGGAAGTGACTGAACATGTTTTTCTAAAGGTTCAGTTCAGAGCAACGTTCTGCTTCCAGTCAATGAGAGCATGGGCTGTCCACAAGCCCACAGCTCTTTCCTGCCACACCTCTGCAGATCAGTCATGGACCTTATCACAGCTTTGTCTCCCGCCACATTACAACAGACCTCCTCTGCCTGCCCTATAGCCCAGGGATTGGCCTGATCTAGGCGTCAGACAACAAAGAAACAAAAATCCTACTGCAACAATACATTTCCCCCAGTATTGATAAAGAATGTTTTATTTAATTTGATTAAATTTATACATGGTTTCATTTGTTAGCTCCACTCATGTTAGGTCCCCTGTAATGCAACTACAATTATATTTGTTATAATTTGTTATTATTTTATTTATATAAAGTTTTTAATATACTCATATCTTTCAAAGAATTGTATTTTATTTTATTTTATTCAGTTTTCTTAACTTTTAATTCATTTAATCTTATCTAAGATTTATCTCCAATAAAAATAGGTGGTCTCTTTTTTTTTTTTTTTTTACGCTGTAACAAAGCAGCAAACAGCTATATCCTCTGTGAAGTAAAGGTGACGTAATCATGTTTCTAACAGAGAACAGTCTGATTTGTGTATCTGAAGAAATCTCAAGTGATTGAAACTTGGCTCAGGATACATCATCTACTGGATGTGGTTTTACTCACACAAAAATCTCCTTCCTCCTAATTGTCTTTTCTTTGTCCTCCCTCTTGTCTCTATTAATAGCAGGAGCCATAAATAACATTGTTTCCAGATGAAACATTAATAACATTTCCTTTTACTTCCCTTAATAAAGGATATGGTTTGTGTTTTTGTTTGGGCCTTTTAAATCAGTTGAGTGAAACGGTCTTGGAAGTTAATGAAATTAAGCGTTGGTATAATAAGTGCATCGATGGCCTGCAGCTCAGTTTGCACAGAATCCAGAGGCAATAGAAGCTTTTTGAATGACTGACAGCTTCCAATGCCGCACAGTAATGTATTTAGAGCTCTTGGCTCTGATGCCTGTTTCTTGGTGATTTTTTGAGTTTCTAGCTGAATTATTTCCAAAACTTAATACATTTGTGTGTGTGTGTGTGTGTGTGTTTGTTTTTTTGTATGAACATACATTTCCAATGCTTTACCCATGATTTTTCTACTAAGACGCACAAACTTACCTCATTCTCATGATTTTTTTTTTTATCCCTGAACTAGTAACAAACACTGCGCCCATATTTCCCACAGCTTGTTAAAGACTTTGGAAAAAGCTCTGAATCATGATGGTTTTCGAAAGGCAACCGCCAAAGACTTAGACAAAATCTGTTTGGTTTCGTCTCCTATTTATCAGATACCAGTTTTTCTTCTTTATACATTTATTTAAAAACCATTAACTCATTATTTTGCTCCTTCTGAGCTTCTATATACTGTAGTCAGGTTTCCTCAACTCCAGTGCATTTGTTTCCTTTGACAGCTATTTAAGCTTAAACAACATCCATGTTACTTGAAGGTTGTTTAGGTTTTCTGAGCCATTTGGAAACCAGACGTACCTGTGCATCTTCTGTGTGGTGCACATGTTTGACAAGGTCTTCAGAGAATAATCATAATTCGGGGAAGGGTGCATGCAAGGCCAAAACAGATGCTGGGTGTTAATGAGCCGTGAGCCACCCCTTTGTGCATCTAGTGTCCGTGTGTGTGTACATGTGCGTGGGCAGGTGGGTTTGTGTGTGATCTGACTTGGTTCCATCTGTTCTTCCACATAAACTATTCACCATACTAACCTGCAGATACTTCACATGTAGGACAGTGTGAATGTGTTTTAACCATAATTCTTCCATAATCAAACTCTGTTCTGTTCTTTTTTTCACCTCCTTATGCCACTGTTTTCACATCCCTTCCTGCTCTCCTTCCAATCCTTCCTTCTGCTCCTATAGCTCCCTTCGGTCTGTGCAGATTTGAATCGATTTCATTTCACACATGGCAGCTTGTTTGTGTGATTAAAGTAGATCTCCTTACTAAAAGACATTTGTCTATTATTACTGTATCTCATTTTAAGTGTCACTTCCTGTGTGTTTAAGGGACATTGCATGACTCTGCAACGAAGGGAAAAAAAAAAGGCCACATATTTAACAGCAAATATGTGCAAGTGCCTTCCCTCCACTTCCCGTCAACCCTCCTTCCCTTTTCCCCTCAGTTCAACAAAAGTGCCAAGTCGGTTGCGTGCTTCAACAGCCTGGTTCAGGCCAATGTGAGGAACAAGAAGATCCTGAAAGAAGCTGTGGATAAGATCAAAGCTGAGGGTATCACCAACTACACCAGTGGCTTCGAGCTGGCGTTTGGGCAGCTGGCACAGGTGGGATGTAAACACGGGATGGGATTTAAGATCTAATTAACTATATCCAAATATTTTTAAGCCTACTTCATTTGTTGTGTCATGAAAATATTAGAAAGTTGGGCAATCTGACAGCTCAACCTCTTCTGTGAGTATGTGTCGACCTCTTCTGGTCATTTCCGATGTTGCGCTTTTTTTGCCTCCATCCAAGAGTTCATGTTTGTTGGCTGGGTTTTAAGATTTCTCCCGTGTCCACCAGCTGAACGTGGCGAGGGCCAACTGTAACAAGATCATAATGCTGTTCACTGATGGAGGAGAGGAGAGGGCAGAGGAGATCTTTGAAAAATTCAACCAAAAACGAGCGGTATGATTTAAAAAATATATATATAAATTTACGATAGAATATAGTTGGGTTGTTTTTTAGATAAAATTCTTGTTGAGTAACTTTTTTTTCTCCCCTCCCTCACAGGTGCGCATCTTCACATTTTCAGTAGGTCAACACAGCTACGATAAAGGGCCGATACAGTGGATGGCCTGCGCTAATAAAGGTAAAAGTTGCTTTTTTTGTATAAAAGTATAAAAAAGCCTTTTAAAACCACTGCTGTCGCTGTCTATCTTATCTATTGTTTTTATTTTATTTTTCTCAGTACTGTTTTGTTTATTTGTGTACAGCACTTTGCTTCAGCTGT
>JBBDHI010000025.1:16416399-16427578 GCA_037177115.1 Craterocephalus stercusmuscarum
CTCCCTTTGTCTTATAGTTATGCTGCTATACCTGCCACCTTAAGAGAAAATAGCCGAGTGGATGTGAGTACTGAAGGCAGCCAGCAGCTGTGTTAATAAGATGATGTAATTACAGACCTGATTGTCTAACATCTTTTCATCTGCGTCCTTTTGGCCCTTATTTAAGCCTTTGCTTGTCTTCGTCTTATAGAGAGCATTTATTGTGTGTGTGTAGTTGGTTTCAGCTTGATCACTTAATTCCACCTGTCCATGCTCTCTGTAAAAGTCTGAGATGACAAATAAAAGGACAAGATAATAAGAGAAGAGTTTATTTGTCCGACGCAGAATTAGGATGTGATCAGAATATTGACTCCAGAGCTGAATGAATAAGGCAGTGTAGCAGGGCAGACATGTTGGCTCACTAAGTCACTTTTCATATATTCATAAAATGGATATCAACAGGTTCCATCACATTTTCTACTTGGTATGATTGTTTGAGCCATAAAAACAACACAGACGGTTCAGAGAGATAATTACAGGATCAAGTAACGGGCAAGTTTGAAAGGGCCTTAGCTTTTTGTGATTTATTTATTTTATCCTCCAAGAGCCGTCTTGTTAATCCTTCTGCGGTCATCCGGTTGTCCTGCGTCTCCCGTTCTGCCCCATGAGGCAGCCTCACTTTTACAGCTTGTTTCTTAATTCGCAGCCGTTGTTATTCACTTCATTAGCATTTTATGTTCCTCACTAAATAAATGGCAGTATTTCCACGCACACGCTCCCATTCTCCCCCCCCCATGCCACGGTTGCCTTCTGTTATCCCGACTTGGCCTTTAATAAATTCTGCCCGCTTGTTCCTTTTTTACTTTTTTAACCTACAAATTGAGAATGAAAGACGCAGCGGTACCCGCAGCATCCTGCCGCGCTGCGCACTGAGCTGCCCCGCTTAGGTGGGGGTCCTGAGGGGTGTGTGACCGGCACGTGTTTCCCATTCATCAACAATCTCCAGCCACATCTGTTTAAACTCAGCGGCTGGAAGAATACCAGCGTCTTATCTCCTCAGCGGCTTCCCTCTGCTGCATTGGGCTCTCGGTGGCGTACTTGCGGAGACAGTAAATACTCTGTGTCCTTCACCATGTGTCATTTGAATCTGATGAGCCAACCCGGGGAAATGGCTCCGGGCCTGTATGATTTATTTACGCTTAGATTGAGCCTTTTCTGTTGATGACTATGACGCGAAAGCGCAACATGGTGACAGTTTTGACAGACAGATGCACATTCATCTCCCTCTGCGCCCCCCTCCCCCCAATACACATTCATCAAATCCTGCTGTAGTATGTTGTTGCTTCACATATGCAGAGGTATTTAGGACAAAAACAAAGAAAAGAAAAGAAAGAAGGACAAAACGGACAGGGGGGCTGATAGTTCCCTTGACAACTCAGCAGTTGCCTCACATCCGCGTCGTCTTCGCTGGAGGGTTAACTCGTACGACGGTCACATTTAAAGTGGGTCCCCACGCCGCTCCCATCCATGCTTCCTGTCTTTATTTCTTTTCTGCACAATTTGATTGAAGACCCCGGCGCACAGAGAGACACGCACGCCGCTGCTCATCCGGACCGTGCCTCACTCGCTCGCCTCCCAGCGCCGTCTGCACGCGCGTCTCCGCGTTTCACGTCAGCCGCTCGCTGCTCGCTCACTCATTGACTTGTCACTGCCCGGCCTCTGCGGCACAGAGGGCAAACCTTCCTCGTCCTCCCATTTCCAGCTGTCGGGTCCTTTTTAGTCGCCCCCCCCACCCCCCTGCCTGAGGTTTTCTCGTCACACGTGCACGTGTGTGCACCTGTGATAAGGAATGCACTGCAGCTTCTAAGATCTGAATAAATAAGCGGCAAATAAAGGCTAAAAAGTGGCGAGATGAGGCGGTAATCCTTCCCCAGCTTAGCCCAGCATAACGTCCTCGCACCTGCTCTCTTATCCCCATCTCAGCATCTCCTTCCATCTACCTCTCCTCTCGTTCCATTCCTTTGTATCCCTTAACAACAAGAGAGGCTATCTCAGTAGCTGTGTCAGCGATCGGCATCTCCCTGCCCCCTCCCCTCCCCTCCATCTCCTTTTCTCTCCTCTCTTTTTCTAACGTTTCCCAGAGGACAGTCGGGGGCATAAAGGGAAGAACAAGCCCCGCAAAATCTATTCAGAAAAATGAACAGGGATCGGGCTCTGGGCTTTGAATGTGGACAGATAAAGCTAATGGCAAAAGTGGGCGACAGGCAAGGAGCTGTGGATGTGTGCGGGAATAGCTTCGGTTAAGGCCCGCTCTAAAAATGGAGTGTGTGTAAAGCCCTGTGCTAGCTGATTCTCTCTGAATGTGCTTGTAGGGGAACTTCCAAGAAAGCCAGAGAGCTGCCACTTGTTTTAATAAGATAGGCCTACTTTCCTGAAAATGAGGGAGGCATTATCTTCATTCATTCCATGGGGTATTTGCATAAACTTTATGCAAGTGGCTGACGTCTTTTACATTATAATAACATAAAGGTCAGAAGTCTGACATTACAGAGGTGAAACATGGAGCTAAAACCCTGACCTTTTTTATGTTGAGGGTGATTTGGCATCATAGAAACCCAGCGTTGCACAGATCCAGGGGAAATGATCTGCAGTTGTGCAGTCATGCACGTTGGGCATCCAGTGTGGAAAAGAATGACACAAGGGAGACAAATATGTCAAGATGAAGAAGATGTTTAGAAAGTTTTTTTTTTGTACTTCAACAAAAAAATATCGACTTGTTCCCAATTCCTACTATGACAGCTGTCATGACTCCTTCCAGACATCAGTCAGGCCTTCCGGTTTCCGCCATGCAGCAAACAGGAACTTGATAATGAATCATGTGCATGTGATGTGTTATCCCTTATATCTTTAAGAGTTTTCATGGTGCCTGAGCCAAACAAGGAAGCTGAATGAATCTCGACTGCTAGACTTGCACTGATTGGACTCAAGTCTCCTTTAGTAGTTGAGCATTGGCAAAGAGGATGGCAGAAACTCCGAGCTTCAGAAAGTCAACACAGTGCTGTTATAGGAAATCTGTTTCTGGTTAAGCATTTGTTTGAGGGTACACTGGCTGAGAAAGGAGGAGCATTGCCCCAAAACAACAGCAGCCTCCATCAGACTGAGTGAAGCTCGCACTTTTTTTAAATGTAGCTTTTTTTCTGCTCTCAGCCATTAATGTTTGTGGGTCATAATGAAAACGAGTCCTTAATGCAGTATGTATTCCAATTTTTGAATTAGTGTTGCTTTAAAAATTTGCACACAGCTGATCCTGAGCCCTGATACGTATGTTCTGAAATGGTTTACAGCTACTATCCCAGACGTCAACAAATGGAAACCAGCATGCAGGGGTTTCTGTTTGCAACCATGTGAAGTGGCTCTCCCGTCTTCATTTATGGAAGCTGTAGTTGGAGCGCTGCTCTTGTTAGCGCCGTGCTTCCCGTCGGGCTGACATTTAGCACCGTAATGCGACACACCCACAGACAAACGCCGGCTTCCACCAACGTTTGCCGTTGCTTCGTCTGCCACCTCCCTTGCAACTTGTTTGCACCTTTCGCCATGGAACAGACACCCAAACACACACACACATCCGCAGAAATGTGCACACACACGGTTATCTCCGGGAACAATGCTAATGGATGCATGTACTGCTGTGAGCAAACAGTTTGCGCCTCTGCTGCCAACTGTGGGAGCACGAAGGCTTGCCAAGTCTCTCCTACCCTGAGTTTCCTCCAGCTCTCCTTTCCCATCCTCAGTCGTAAACTCTAAACTTTCTCTCTCTTGTTTCTGTTTTCTTCCTCTGTTTTCATTTCCCTGATGTTTACACGGAGGGCTGTAGCTCCCCACTCCATTTCCAAGCCATTTTTGCAGCATCAACAACAAATTTATAATTGATGGACAAACACAGCCAAGCAGACTTCTGTTTGTGGTTGTGTTTAATTAGCAGAAGTGAGGAACTAGAGAGTGTTTGGGAGGAAGAAGCGGCAAAACTTTGCCTAATTACTAGCACCCCCATTAGGCAGGTATGAGGATGGGGTCACACTTGGCCTGAGGTGTCTGTGGGCCTCTGATTCACCCGTTAGTGGAAATGTTCAGTTTTTAAATGCTATACTTTGCAGAGCTTCTGCTTCTCTGACTAGGACGGAGACTGAAGACTCGAAAAAATTCCACCAGGCTTAAAGCCATGACTTTATGTAGGTCAAATGCTGATTGGTTGGAGGTTTGCTTGAACCTGAGAGGACGTCATCACAGCAGAATTAACAGCAAAAAAGGGTAAAAGTATGAAAAAGCTGTGAATAATAAAGAACATCCTCACTAGGTGCTTGATCCTGAATAAAACAGGATTAACAACTGCTCAAACCAGGGTCCCATTCTTGATTTTTTTTGACATATGTTTGACACTGACCCTGTGTGGAGGTAAAAAGCAACACCAGATAGGAATAATGTACATTCTGTGCATTGCACCAATGCTACACCTTTAACTCACACTTAATATTTCACTAGTTGCTATTAAGTTTGGGATGTTTTAGCATGTTTAAACCCAGCAGCCTCTGGGTGAAAATGCTCTTTTCTGCACTTAGATCAGTTTTTATGCTGTGGCAGCACCAGAAATCTCATCTGTCCCATCTGATCAAAATACACAAGGTTGTCTAATAATAACGGCTCGCTATGGTACAAATATACCCTATTTTCCTTTACATTAAAGCTCATCCAGATTATTTTGCCAGCTGTTATATGATAAAAGTTTAGGTTGCAGTCTAAAGAGTGAGAGGGGTAAAAAAAGCCTTATTTCCTACAATACAGCGAGACTTCAGTTATCCACTGCAAACAGGGGTTGGCTATCGATTTGTTTGATCTTTAAAGATCACAGCTGACTCAACCACACATACACTCGCAGATTTAAACACTCACAGCAGTTTGCTGCACCAACTGAATAATTCTGCCGCCACATGAAAACAGCGTTTCAGCCCCGCGGATGCTGCGCGCAGCTCTTTACCGCTTTCATCTTGACGTTGCTTTCATTTGCGCTTCTTTGCTCAGCTGTGCACATTTTCTCAGCAAAGTCTTTGACATTAGTACACTGCTTGTTATCTGGAAGTCCACACCAGTGCAAATTCATGATCCTGCAGCTACTACAAAACGATACCTGTGCTTTTCCTGAAGTGTCAGATACGTCCTCCTTATCCGCTGCAATCGCACCTCCACTTCCCCGCTCTCTTTCTCACATGTATTTCACTTTTATTCCTCATCCTTGCCCATGTCTCCATCTTTCTCAGTTCCTTTTTCTTTCTTGTTTTTTTTTTTTCTTCACACATGACACTGTTCTGTTCGGATGGAGAAATTCAGGCTGGCACAGATGAGTTGCCCTCTCCGTCCACCTGACTCTCCTCCTCTTCCTTTCATTGTCTCACTGTCTTCATCAGTACAGGAGGCCATTTTCCCCAATTCTGGACCTCTTACAGTCACCAAAATGTCTGCGCTCAGATGCTCATTGTCATTGTCAGAAGAAAAAAAATTCCCAGTTTGCTCGCTGTAACCCCCAAACTTGCCTTGCTCATGGCATGGATCATCAAACTCAAGGCTTTCCTTGTCCTCATTTCCTTCCTTACTTCATACATGCAGCATAAAAGCCAAGATTTTCCTTACTGCATTGTGCATGAGTTTTTTTTTTCTCTTCTATTTGCATTGGAGATCATTCAATACCATGAAGACCACAAAAAAAAAACAAACCAAAAAAAAAAACCTGTTCTGCTTGTGCAGTTTGCACACAGATCCTCAGCGATGCTGTGCCTGTGAGCAGGATTTCTCCTCGGCACATAAATCTCACCAAAAGCAGTTAAATTAATGGTCAGTGGCTTCAATTTTCCCTCCACGTGTGTGCGCGCACACACCTTTTATGTCTTTATTTGTCTGTGCACGCACAAAAACCCTCAACATACCCCACCTCGCATGTCTTGGCCCCCTGTTTGGTGCTCTCCGTGGACCTGATTTACTACATGAGGCACACACGCTTCGCCCTCTGCTACTGGACGAGATCATAAAAGCAAGGCTCCATCGTCTGTGGCTGCTAAGAAAACACAGGGATGTTTTTCACCCACCAAAAGGGCAATAAACTCCATCTCACAGGGAGTAACACACTTGAGTGGTCCTCCTGGTGGCGAAAATATGTCACACAACCCACCTGCAGTTCGGTTTTAGCTGCAAAATCGGTGCACATTTAAACGCAGTATATATGCTGCTCTTCTGACAAAGCTTAAAGCCTCGGCAGCACTGGGATGGCTGCCAGCGGTATACTCAGATGAAATTTTTCCTCTGCCTCCACTGACCTCCATAACAACAAATCACACCATGAACTGGTCACTAAATATGGCTATCTGCATTCATTTCCACCCAGACAAAGTCCGATGCAGCAGAATTCCTTATTCCCATAATCCTCCAACAGTGTCTTCATCTTCAGTTGGTTTATTAGCAAATTAAATGACGAGTGAGCAGCAAGAGCCTCCTTTTCTACCTCTATCCGTCTTCCCCTGTGTGCCATCTCCACCTTTTGGCTGTATCTCCGACATTAGGACCAAACGACTCCTCGGCCCTGACTCATGTTGAGTCACAGGGCAGCACGCTTCCAGGCCTGCTTAGAATAGCTTCCTCTCTGCTCCACTAGCACAGTGACTAGTGTGCACACAGAAGCTTTTGCACAGCATGGCGATCGTCCGTCACATAAACTAGACCTGTAATGCTTATAGTTCCTATTATCGCTGGATAATTCTTTATTTGGCGGCGAGCTTTTAAAGCACATGAATGTGACCTCTGCGAGCCGTAAACACCAGACCAAGAGCAGGACCTAGAGAAAGTGAGGACAGTGCTGTCGGTTAAGCCATTGTGGGGATTGTGCAGGGCGAGTTAAAGGCATGATTATCGATAAAAGGTGTGCAGGAATCGTTGCTGACTGATGATGGCAACAGAAAAGTCACCCGCTTGCTGTTTTTAATAGATCCCTCCGCTTCACAGTTTAATTAGCAGAGCTCTACACTCACTTAAATGAACGTCTAACTTACAAGTTTGCCTGAAATGAATCACAAGACGCGTTTAAGAACCTGCTGATTAAAACAGTCCAATATACCCACTTTGTTGAAAGTAAATGTTTCTAAAGGGAAAATTGTAATTGGCTGATACATTATTGAGGACTTGGTTGATAAATGGCTGATGCAATTTAGAAGAATGCCTACTGGTCCAGGTCATTTTAATGAAATGATATTTGATTATGGCTATCTTATGGACTCCAGTGCTTAGTAATTAACATTAGGGAAAAAAATCTAATTAAGAGATTGCATCAAAATAATTGGGTTTCCAAATGTCCACTCTAAGTTGCGAATGAGCTCATGCTTTAAATTGAATGGGGTGGGGGCATTTGTTCTTATTGTTCGTTGAATGGCTTTGACCTTTCTCAGTGACGATGAACGCCTACATGTGGTCCTCCCACCCTCTCTGCTGTTTTATTCCACAATCTCCCTTCCTCAAGTACCCCCAGTGGTCCAGTCCGTTTCATGTATCAGCACTTCTTATCTGCTGCACTCTGCTATGTATGCCCCCATCCCCACCCCACCCCTACCACCCCTTGTCATGGCGCAGTCCAGGCCGTTCACCAATCATGCAAGAGTCACGGCGGCCAAGCTATATATCCCCCGTTCCATCTGTAGCTGGCACTCTTGCATCACATTTGCTCTGCTCAGTCCTTTCCCAAGTGCTTTTGCTGCTTTTCACTCTCACTGCTCTGCTTTTCCTTCGTTTGGAGACTCTAACTACTCCTCGTGTCATTGAATCAAATCAGTTTACCTTCTCTTTCTTCTTATATTTGCCGTCTTCTCCCACGCTACTTGCATTTCCCATGTGACCCCATTCTCCTATAATTAGCACCTCTTCACCTGACACAATCTTTTTGCTTCCTATTTCTTTTCCTCTCTGACGTGCGTTCATCCAGTTCTGGCATTTATTTCTGCCATACCCCCACCCCCACTCCCTTTTTCTTTTCCTTAATTCACATTAAGAGCTTTCAATTTGGGCTAGATTTCTCACTCCCTAACAATTTTCTAGAAAGCTTTCATCCTCTATATTTCCTCTCTTATATCTCTGTTACTCTGCTGCCTTATCATCTTTGTCCCCTAACTCTAATCTGCCCCCCACCTTCCCAACCCCCCCTCCACCTCCCTGCAGCTCTGTGAGCTGTGGTTAAATAGGTCCATCTTGCCGTGCTTCCTCTTTCCAGTGGCTTCATGATTGCTAATGAAGCACACAGACAGAAAACATGATGTTTAGGAGGAAAAGGATGGAGAGGAGTGTTTCCCATGGAGACGGGCTCTCATGTAGCCGGCTAGCTGATTGGCTGATTGATGACCCTGTAGCCATTTTGACCGATTAGGATGACAGAGCCTTTTATAGCACAGCGGAGCTTGAAAATGTGACCACATAGCACAACATCCTCAACTACTGACTAATATATACTGTAGCATAAGACCCTGCTGCGTCTTTGAGGCATATGAAATGCAATACAGCACCATTTAGCTTATGATGTCACAACACAGCTTAATGCATAAGATGATTCTTGCATGTGTTCATACAGTAAATCCATCTGGCACCTAGAAACAACAAACTTGCTTCTGCCTGTCTGGACATTCCTCTCAAGCGTCACATTACAGAAATCAGGAACACTTTGGCTGATTCATCAGAACAGACGAAGGCATGCTGTCTGACAAGTGGTCAGTCAAACATGAAATGTTTATCATTCTTTGTTTTTTTTATTCTCCCTCTAGATCCTTTCCCACTCTTTTTTTTTTTTTTTGCTCCACGTTTATAATGAACGTGGAGCTCCTTCCATAAAACAGCCTCGTTTTATGTAGCGACTCCCACCAAAGCTGCTACTTTAAAGCACACGTATGGACAAATGCAGAGTGACTTTAATGTCTGATCTATCTAGTTTGTGCTCTGCAGGAAATTCTCAATATTTGAAATACAGGCTCACCAGTGAACACACCGCAGGACTGAGAGGAAAGCTGGAGCTGTGGTTGATGTGATCATGCCTTATTTATTCATTTTGTTTTAATTAGTGACTAGCTTTGGTAGCCCAGAGTACACTGCAGTAGGTTATGTTTACCCCAATTAGATGTTAAAGGATATTAGAATTATTATTATTTTTTAGAGTAATGAAACAACCCTGTTGCTTTTATAAGCTCCTGATATGCAGCACAGCCTATTCAATGGCCATAAACTTATCAATAAGTTCTCTTGACTTTACAGATAAGATTTATTTTCTGTAATTGCTCACACTCCAGCATGATGCAGCCTCAGAAGATATATTTTTCCTTTTTAGTCTACAAACTATTCTGAATCTCTCGTAGACATGAAGTGCACAACATTGTCAACAACATTTGATGATCGTAAGCTCAAGACGAGTCATTAGCACAGTATACTCATCCCTCCTTATCCTTCGTTTAACCATCTCACTTCTCTTTCTTGTCATTTTTAAATCAATCAGAGCTGCAATTTCATCCTTGCAAACACACATCATCCCTCTCCTCTGTCAGCCTCCACACCATGGTTAAGTACATAACCATCTCTGCTAACGACTACACTCTCTGTAATGCGCCATGTCAGTCAGTCTCCTTACTGTGACTCCCTCAAATGTCAAAATCATTATTTCTCTTGTTGCCCTTGCAGCTTTCCTCCTGAGCCATCTCTTGGTTTACTAAACCTGGAATAGCTTATGTAAACTGGTGTTAAGACGAAGGCTTCGACTGCCTGCACACACCTGTGAATATGAATCTGGTCATGGCATGAATCTCAGGCCGATTATTACTTATTGATTAGCATTTGTGGGTATTTGCTTTCCAGAGGCTGGTGAGAAAGGTGTGTCTGTTTATGTGGGATCACAGCAAAAACATTCCCATGCTGATTTTTCCCTAGGATCCCTTTGACATTTCTCTCTCAAATCAAGTTAATCCCCCACCCACCCACCCTTAATTTGGTGTCAAATAAGAGCTGAAGATAGAACAGCTAGATCTTTAGTCTCACATATTTGTTTTCCAAAAAGCACCACTGCAGGTGATGACTACAACCATCATGTTTGCTGACAAGACATCTCCCTTCTTTCGCGAAACCTCGGAGCTACGGTTTGATTGAGAACGTTAATATTGTCAAAGATTGAAGGGGGAGGTAAAAAGAAGAGCAGAGTTAACGGCAACACCTGAACACATTTGTCACTGAAATCCCTTATTCTGATTAATGAAGGCCCAACAGCTGGAAATATAATGAAAAATGAAATGAGGCACAATCTTTTTGGCAAGACAGTCAACAACAACGAAACAGTATTTCTCCTCTATTCATCACATTCTCCCCTCGTTGGATTCGTGATAAATATTACTACTTTACAATATAGAAAATGACTGAGGTAACAAGGGGCTTGCATGCCTCAATGAGCTCTATAATAAGCATCTCAATTAATAATAGATGTTTGTAACAGCTGTATTTGTAAGTAAAATTTGTTTTTTATAGATTATCTTAAAGCATGATTAATACTTAAATTTATGCTTTTAAGAAAGATTAATTTAGCACATCAAAACTCATTAATATAAAATAAGAACTGTTATATGCAGAATATGATGGGTGTGGACCGATGTAAAAAAAAAAAAAAGCTTCATCCACTTCTGCACTGTGATTCATTCTGCCTGAGTCATTCAGCACTCTTAGGGTTAAAGTATAGCTGCAGCGTCTTACTGCAGTGTCTAAAGCGTTTGGCTGATCGTTACAGTATACGCCAGGAAAAAAAGGGGGGGAGAAAAACATCTCTCTCTAATATTTCTGTTTTTTCTTCCAAAAATCCTTTTTATTGCATTTATAACATTTGGCACAGTACAAATTCTTGGTGCTTTTACAAGATAAACCTGTAAAGATCGACACTGACCTTTTTTCGGTTTTTTTGTTAAAGAAAGTCTGCTCTGTATAAATATTTTTTTTTCTCATGACTGTATTCTCTGTAGCACGGTGTAAAAATCACACAGAATGCCCCTTTTTAAAACAAGACTACCCTCATTTGTCAAAGTCAAGACAGCATCTTAAACAACTCATTGTTTTTTAAATAGAATTTACAAGTTAGAAAAAAAAATATTTATAC
>JBBDHI010000025.1:16427678-16439223 GCA_037177115.1 Craterocephalus stercusmuscarum
ACAATAGTTTCAATTTCTTTTTAATATATGTTTCTCTATCACCAACCCATGGTAGTTTCAATATGTCCATATATATATTTATTTATAAGCATGTACAACAATAAATCATCAGTCTTTTAAAGTTTGCACTCTGTACAAAAAAAGTAGTTTCTGTCCTTTTGTCCTTTTTTTTTCTTTTTTTTTGTTGTGCATTCTATTGCATGATTTTAATGAAGAAAGGAAGAAAGGGGAGTGAACCAGGGGTGGGTGGCAGTTGGGGGCATGGAGAGAAGAGTGAGAACTTTAAGGGGGAGGGACTTTTTAAATCTGAGTCTCTTGTACCTTCTCCTTGGTGTGAGTTTTTATGACAAAGGGCTCAGCCATTGCTGTGATGGCGCTGGGCAGGGTTCGAGGCAAAGAGTTCCCAACATTGTTGTCTGTCCATTTAGCCCCATGGCCGCTTGGTTTATATGTGTTATATTTGGGCTTTAGAGTGCTGTAGTCCACTTTATGGGGGCTGTAGTCCATTTTATGAGGACTGTAATCAAGTGTAGGTCTCTGAGTGTGTGGACTAAAGTCAGACTTGAAGGCGCTGTAATCCACTTTGTGGGGGCTGAAGTCTGTCTTGAAGGCGCTGTAATCAGGTGCAGTCTTATGGGGGGTGTAATGATCCTTGGTTTTGTAGGTAATATCCATTTTGGGTCTCTGGGAATTGTAGTCCGTTTTGGGTTTAGGTTGAGTGCTGAAGCCAGGCTTGAATGGGCTATAATCAGGTTTAGGTCTTGGATGAGTACCAAAGTCCGGCTTGAACGGGCTGTATTCAGCTTTCGGTTTATGTTGCGTGTTGTAGTCAGACTTTAATGGGCTGTAGTCGTGTTTCGGTTTCGGTTGGGTGTTGTAGTCTCGTTTGAAGGGGCTGAAGTCAGTTCTCTGCCTTGGATGAGTGCTGTAATCCGGTTTGAAGGGGCTGTAATCTGCCTTAATCTTCGGGTGTGTTCCAAAGTCTGGTTTAAATGGACTGTATTCTGATTTAGGTTTGTGAGTGCTATAATCTGGTCTAAAAGGGCTGCAGTCAGGCTTTGGTCTGTGAAGGCTAAAATCTGGTGTTGATTTGTGTGTGCTGTAGTCTGTGATGGGTTTGTGGCTGCTGAAGTCCATATTTGGCTTATATGTAGTATATTCAGCCTTGGGCTTGTGTAGGGTGAAATCAGGCTGGGGTTTGTATTCAGCTCTGGGTTTATGAAAGCTGTAGTCTGTCTTGTGGCTGATAAAGTCCAGTTTGTGTATGCTGTTATGGTCCCGGATTTCAGGCAATGTGAGAGATGACTCTTGGGCTGCAGATGCTGGAGGTGGAAGGTCCTCTTCATCCACCTGGATAATTTCTACGGTTCGGGCAGCTGCCACTGTGCTCCTCTGTTGGTGGCGCTTCCTCAACTTGTAGAAGGCTATTAGCATGACTGCAGCCAGCAGCGTCACTGCCACAAAACAACCTATAATAATCTTGGTAGTCTTCATCACTTCATCCAGGCTGGGGCCAGACTTGCCTGGCTTACTAGTGGCACCTCGGAGTCCTGGTACCACAGAGGGCTTAGATGCACTTGGTGGACTGTCAGTGTTTTGCAGCAGCACAGTTGGTGTTGAGATGAAGACTGGCTGAAAGACAGAGGGAGAGGCAGTTGTAGTTGTTGTCCCCAGGCCTCCTCCCCCGCCTCCAGCCACCCCAGCACCCGCAGCTGTGGTTGTGGTGGTCTTAGGTTTGGGCATCTCAGTGGTTGGACCCAAGACCTCCACTGTCACTGTGGTAAAGTAACTCAAGTTTGATGTGTTTAGCTCAGCTGCACTCACATTGAGGTAGGCCGAGGCGTTGGAGTTCCCAGCTGCGTTGGACACCATGCAAGTGTACGTGCCTGTATCTGCTGCAAGGACATTTGAGAAATTAAGTGTACCATCATTTAGGACTGATATTCTCGGGTGAGCAGAGGCATGTGTCAGAATAGTCCCATTGGGTAGGAGCCAGCGCACTGAAGACATCGGGGCTGTACGGCAACGAAGATCCGCCACTCTCCCTGCTGAGATGTTTAAGTCCCGTGGTGCATCAGCTATGAACGGTGCCGAGCACTGGACTGCAGCACCCTCACCTTGATCCACCTCAACTAGTTGGCGTCCTCTCATGGTAGGGGGTGAGAGGCAGCGTCCACAGCAAGTCGAGTTGGTAGGGATGTATTCTCTTAGCCAGCGTGCTAACCACACAGCCTCACAGCCACAGTCCCAAGGGTTGTGATGGAGGTGGAGCTCCACCAGGTACTTGAGTGGGGAGAACAGATCATGTGGCACAGCGCTCAGATTGTTATGGGCAAGATTGAGCTCCACCAGAGAAGATAGATCATCAAAAGCATTGCGTTCTATGAGTGTAATTTGTGAGTTCATAACCCATAGCTTTTTGAGCGAGCGTAGACCTTTGAATGAGCCTGGCTTTATCATCGGGAACAGATTTTCTGAGATCTCAAGCTCCTCCAGGCCCTTTAGGGGACTCAGGTTTGGCATATCGCCCCTTATGTTGCACATTCCCAGGTTGAGGTACTTCAGGTTTTGTAGGCCCTCAAAAGCCCCTTCTGAGATGTACTCCAGTTTCCTTAATTCTCCCAGGTCCAGTCGCATGAGTGAGGGCACCCGGTTGAAGGCATAGGAGGGAATACTCTCAATGGGGTTGTTCCTCAACCACAGTTCTCTTAGTTTAGACAGGTACTCAAAGGCCCCACTGGGCACCACTGTCAACCGGTTGTCAAACAGCTCCAGTGTGTTGAGGCTGGTCAGTCCATTAAACGCGCCCACCTCAATCTGCCGTATGGCATTTCGCCCAAGCTGGAGCACCTCAAGGTGGTGCAGATGGCGAAACGAGTCAGCCTGCACCGCCTCAATGGCGTTTTCCATTAGATTGAGGTGCCGCGTGTTGGCAGGAATCCCAGGGGGCACGCGGGTCAGGCCCCGTCGGGTGCACACCACTTTCCCCTGCTGATTACTGCAGGAACACTGTGGTGGACAGCCCTGAGGTCCTTGAGACACCGCCGCCCCCGCCAAGGCTGGGGAGGCGCTGCTCCACGCTCGCGCCATCAGGAAGACTAAACAGAGCAGGGCGGCTTTCCTGGCACGATGCACAGCTACCCGCCCCAGGAGACTCATGATGTGGCACGTTCATAATTCAGCATCATCTGGGGGGGAGGATGGGGATGTTTGGGACAGGTGTATGGTGGATTTAGGGCCAGGGAAAGTAGCTGGATGGCCGGTAGTACTGATAAGGAGACGAGAGAAAAGAGGGTAAGGGACAAGGGAGGGGAGCAGGTTTGGGTGCTCGATGTGGGGCAAGAGGGCTTGACCTGTCCTTAATTAAATCCTGCTTATATTTCCATGAAGTGTCATGGGTAGGACAGGAGAGGGTGGAGAGGGCTGGCTTTTCTGAAACATGTGTATGAGAGGGACATGATGGTAAATTAAGCAACCAAAAATAGTATTACAAGACAGGGAGGAGTAGGGTGTTACAAATTAATGCAAAGAGGGGTTGAAACACTAGACACCTACCTCAAGTTATTATTACAGGTCCTTGAACTGAGATAAATAGCTTCCCTCCTTTTTGCAATCACTCATGAGCTGTGGTTTTCGCATCAGATGTATTTATATCCAAGAGCAGCAAAGAAAACCTTTTTATATTTGCCCTGTCAAAATAGGTGTCAATGCCAAAGAGCTTAACCAAGATGAGCCCTTTTTGTAAATCCATACATCCAAAGCGAAAGGTTCGAAGGCCTTTTGTGAGTGTTTTTTTTTCTCCCTTTCCGTAATGCTGAGAAGGGGGAAAAAAAGGGAAAAAGACTGTAGAAAGAAATCCAGTCAGGCTCCCAAAGCAGCAGCAGTGCTCCCTTGCTTGCTTCTTGCTGTCGGCTCCTCTTCTCCTGCTTGTCCTTGGAATCCGACAGATGATCCCCCTGGTAGACACCTTACCCAGGTCTCCATAGTACAGGTGACCAAAGAAACACACATGCACAATGTTTTTTTTTGTGTGTGCACTAAAAACCAAAGGCAGAAGTAAAAGAAAAAAAAAAGGTGGGGGTGGGACTGAAGATTGAATGAAAATTCCACAGTCCTTTTCCAATGTTCTTTTCCTTTTGTTTGCAGTGGTTATTAGACGAGGTTGATGAGCCGTAGAGAAAAAAAAGAAAAATCGACACCCACCCCCTCTACTATTCCACTGTTCACTTTTTAGTAGTCAATCTGTAGGTCGGTTGGTCAGTCTTGACAGCCCTCCTGCACTTCTTTTCCTTCCTCCACTTCTCAATAGTGATGTCGTGTCCACTAGATGTTTCAAATTCTTTTTTTCTCTTCTTTGTTTCCCCTCCGGGAGCGCTTGGCAGGGATTGAAAAGGCTAGGCGGCACACACTGCCTTCATTAGCTTCTTAGTCCTCTTAACTAGCCACACGCTCCAGCCTCAGCAGCCGCGGTTGCGACAGCAGCAATCGCAGACCAACACGCACCATCCCTGCAAGGCGCACGGCAGCAGTAGCGTGCACACAGCAGCAGCTGCCGCCTGCCTCCTGTGCACTTCCCAATAATCCGTCAATTTCTTCAGAAGGAGAGCAAGGAGGGGGATGGAAGGGGTGCTGGGAGGAATTTGTGGAGGGGGGCGTAGTATTGTAGCTGGTTTGGTCGAGGTTTTTTTTTTTTTTTGAAGGAGGAAGGACGGTGCACAGTTTCTCTTTCCCCTCTCTGGCTTGTTTCTTCTTGTTTCCAGTTCTTTTTTTCCCCCCTTCTTCTTCTTGCGTTGATCGGCACCCCCTCACTAATGCAGCGTCCAACTGGGGAAAGGAGCAAGGCAGAGGAGGCAAGCGCTGGGCAAGTGCAGCTTACAGGCGTGACGTTAACAGCAGCGTCGATGTGGAAAGGATCCGTTGTAGCAGCAAAAGAGAGCGTGCGCCGTCTCTCTCTCTCTCTTTCACATACACACACACCCCATCTCTCTCGCTCTCTTTTTCGCTCTCTCTCTCTGTGCCGGTCTGTCTCTCTCTACTTCCCTCCTGCTCTCTGCAGTGTCCTGAGGTAGTTGGGTGAGCTCAAAGCACTCAGACCTTTTTAGAGATATACCTCTTCAAAAACCAGTTTGCTCCTGCTTGTCCTCCTCTCCCTTTTTTAATGCTCATAGTCTCTTGTTCTATGGCTTTCTAGGGCTTTTTGTGGCTTTAGGGAAGAGACGGGCTGTCCAAGCACAAGGCAGAGATGGACTGTGGCATCCCCACAGCAACCAGATTTTAACCCCCTCGTGCCCAGCATTAATCCAACCATTCCTTCGAGTCTGGCACAGCTCTCCAGCATTTCTGTTGTGGCAAAGGCAGGCAGATGGGCACTCAGTTTCTCTTTGGCTTCTTCTTTTTTTTTTCTTTTTTCCCTTTAACGATGCCCTCTCTCTTTCATTTCTCAGTTCTTTACTTTCATCTCCTTTTTTCTGCGTTGTCCTTTCGCAGAAAATAGAGGACCGTGAATGGACTGCTGACGCATCCTGCTCGGAGCAGTGCTTTGGTTTGATGCAGTGTATTATGTGCATTAACCCCCCCCCACACACACACACACACTTCACCCTCACCCTCCTCACTGTCTTTCCTCCTCTGCTATCTCTTTGTCCGTCACTGTGTCACATTAGTTCTCTCGCTGGTTGTGTGTCTTCTGTTTTGTGTCTCAGATTGTTAGTTTGTGCATTTTTCTCTTGCTGCATAGCTCTGGGTTTAAAAGTTTAGATTATGTAACTGGATTACTTTATTGCCTTATGAGACATATTCTGAAATTGAAAAAGGACATGAAAGGGAATCCCTTTAAGTGAAATAAATAAATAAATAAAAAGACAAAAAACGTTCGCTGGTACACAGCTCCATCCTGCTCTCGTCGTATGTCTTTGAACATTGTTAGCACATGCTAACCAGGTAAGCTGTAACCCTCAATTTCAACACAAACTTTCACTCCAGGAAGCACACAGCCATAAAGGTCACGTTAAAGAAGGCTAAATGGAGAAAACAAGACATGCTTTACCTTCCTGCTGCAGGAGAAGAGGGAAATAAATGCACCCTACTGTCCCATCACCCCCTCCATCTCACATGATTTGCACAAGCCTCATGTCCATTTAACATGGTAGCGGTGTGGGTAATTGATGGTTGGTTAAGCTAGCTGTGACAGTGCTGCTAGGTGTGTGTTTGTGTCTGAGCTAGAGAGTAAGCGTGTGAAAGAGAGAAAGAAGGTGTGGGGGGGGGAGAAAGCACACCAGCAAGAAAAGGTCACACTGCCTGTAGCGCAGTACGTTATTCCCACTGGCACAGGAGTATAGAGCCAACTCCTATATTATACACGCCAACACACACACACACACACATACTCATTCTCCTTGACTTCACTGAAGTTGAATACGAACAGGCTTCATTGAAGCACATGTAACGGTGAGGTGGCAGCCACAAGAGTATAGAGATTTTCCTGTGATGGAAGGGTTTTTATTTGCCATCGAAGCCACTGGGAGGAGGGTCGGTTGATTGACTGAATTGTGTTTTTATGAAAGCAACATAATAAAAACTGTAGTATTGGGGATCTTTAGCCCCGTTTCCACCAGTAGGTCTGGTTTGGTATGGGATGTTGGCAAAAATTGGGATAGGTTCCAGAATATCTGACCCAACCTGTCGTACCTTTTTGAGACCCTTCCATAGCGAATCCCGTCTTGTGCATCCACCCAAAAAGTTGCTGCTTGTCACATTTGAGATCCGATGACTGGTCAAAATAATCGGTCTCATCTATCCCTGGCTGGCTGAAATGCCACACACATGTAGGACTGGCTGTGGGAATGCAACAGACATGAGGGTTTACCAAACCAAACTACATCAACCCATCCCGTCCTAAGCCAGGAAGAGGTTTACTGTATCTGACTCAGTTGCTGTAATCTTTCAAGTTATATTTATATCAAAATAATCAAATCAAGATTTTTGACCAAGACACTTTGGTCAACAAGATCTCTGTAGAAGTTGGTGTTGAAACAAGGTTTTTTGCATGTTAACCTTCTAGAGGATCATTAATGGCACAGCCTTCTGTCACTCCTGATTGTTTCAGTGCTGGGTTTTTGTCCCAGACCTTTCATTTCTTTGCCTGTTGACTCCCACTGATGGAAGGGTGTGGCTTTTGAGGACATAAGATTTGTTAAATGTTTTTTTTTTTATGCGTTCTCTTTTTTCTAGTTTTATCCTCCAAGTTAGAGAAGATCTTTTTTGAGGCCTTGGCCTTTGGCTGTGGTCAAAGTGTGAGATTTTGTTAGAATGTGTAAATATTAAAAAAAAATGCTAGTGGTAAAGAATAAACAGATTGCATATGGCACAAATGAAAAACGTTTCAGGCTTGCCTCAAAGGAAAACACTTAGGATGAATATGAAATGATCTGATCATATTCCAATATGTGAACATTATCTTTGAAAGGCCATCAAATTGGAGAGTTTTTAGTACAAATAGTTAAAGCAAGGTCTAAGAAATGACCATTTTGGCCCAGTTTGGCACAATCTGTTCCCAGCAGTCCCCCAGGGATTTAAGAATTAGGGAGTTGTCAATGAACATGAGTCGATAAACACGTGTCTTTCCTTTTTTAGGACACATGACCAATTTAGTTTTTTATATCGACTAATAAAAGGGTAGTCGGCAGGACTGATGGTTGATCTCTTTTGACAATACAGGTTGTGTTTTTCAAACCTGCTGCACATTAAGGCTTGGTCATCTTTGTTCATTGACCAATCTGGTATAATTCATCATGCTCATCGGCTCTGTTTGTGTCCGATAATAGCTATGCACTGTTGGGTTGGATTGTGCCACCATTTGATGAACAAGTGACCCAGAATGAGTTGGGGTTGAGTTTTAACCACCCAGCACAGCACATTCCAGACTACAATCTCCCCAGAATCATCCACTGACCTGTAACATGACCGGCACTGCAGGGATGGGTCTCCTCTTTTCACTCTCACTCTGTCCACTTCTCTCTTCTCTGTCTTCTATTATCACTATTTTTTGTCTTTCTGTGAATATTTTGATTTTTCCACTGCTGATGAAGACTGGCCACGGTGTTTGAACTTGATCCTTAACCATAATAGCAGAGATTGCTTTATAGCTAGTGAAGATCTAATAATCCTAGTCTTCCCAAGGTTAACCATCTGTGTATATGTATGCTAGTATATCCATCATGGATGCTCTACAGCATCCAGATCAGTGAGGGTCATATGTTCAGTTTTACATACACCGTTTTGACAAGAAGTGTGTCGTTCGGACTTACCTTCTGGTCTTGCTGGCCGATGATGGGCCGATGAGCTGTCAGACACATGGGACCTTCATGCTGTCATGCCAATCCCAACCGGCTGCTGTTCAACCTTTGACCTCAGTGCTTCCCCTCGGGCCCCATAGAGCCAACCCCTGCAACCCCTGCCGTTCGGTTGGTGGGGGTTTGCAGCACGACCTACTTTCGTGTGTCCTGTCCACCAGCATATGCAAGGGGTATATGCAGTCAGTACAGAACCCATCCCCTGGGGTGAGTGCTGGCAAATCTGGGCTGCGGCCAGTCACATATAGGTCAGCAGCCCGTGTCTTTGAGCGTATATGCGTGTCAGTAATTCCATTTGGATGAATGGCCTGCAGTATGGTCTGAAAAGCAGTGGCAATCGGGATTAAATGTACAATCCAGTGATAGATCTAATGATTATGTCATCGACAGGATTAAGGATGTTTACACCTCAGGGTCATCAATGGTCCACATATGGCGTCCCTTTGCACGACAGAGACAAATGGAAATTTTCTAGAGAGACGAGATGAGTACTATTTTCGGACTGCCCCAGTGCTTTGTGAGCAGTTACAAATTTCATGTATATAAGAAGTGCGTTAAAGGAAGCGTGTCCTCCAAGTCCTCAGAAATGTCCCAGTGATCTATTTTACACCAGGTTCCTCCCTCCCCAGGCAATGTGTCATCTTAAACCAATTTCTCAAGAACGTCGTCCCTCACTGAAACGTGCATGTACACACCAGCTCAGATACCTAAACTTTATAGATGACCTTGAGGCAAAGGATCTGCTACCAGACACTTTTTCCATTTTCATTTCAATTTCCAGGAATTAATTCTGCTGGAGATTACGTGTACCCCGCACACACATACATGCAGACCCGCTATCAGTGTCCAGATAACGGCTTAAACTGCTTGTTGGGGATTTTTTTTTCTTCGTCTTTGTTTCTCATTTTTTTAGGCTCTCAAACACAAATACACACACGCGCGCACTCACATACCAATCATATGCTTGGGAATGGAAAGATTATAATAGGCAATAGGGTGTATTAGTAGCTTCCATCTGGCCAAATTTGGATGAGTTGTGTTTCATCAGGGTACCTGGTCTGTCTGTCTCGCCAGTTTGCTTTGACTTTCGGTGGCCTCCACTCAGCACAGCGTGCTTACAGCTATAACTCTCGGGGGCTTCCCTACATGGAAAGTTTTGTTTTTCCTATAATGCAGCAGGCTTGCAGCTTATCTATTGTGCTGTCCGTTATGTTGCGTGGGTTAACTTCAGTTCTCTATCATAAATTTAACAAATCAAATTAATAAGGAATCAAATGAGTAATAGAATAAGTGTCTTAGGGACACATTTGGGGACACATATTGCGATTCCATGCCATCGCTCTGAACCTCAAGTACACCCTCTGACGTATGGATGTTGAAAGTGTAACACCAGTATTAATTTTTCCAGTGGTTTGCACTTGTCTTTTGGCCTTTTACACTCTTAACACTTCTATTGTTCTTGTCCTGTTTCACCCCTCCTCTTTATTCCGCAACTGCTTACAGGCTTGTCTCAAGTTAATTGTGTTTGCTCAATCATCTTGTGTGCTCTCAAATGAGGGCAATATCAGGTCATGGCAACTAAAGGCAAACAAAAGAAGAGCGCTTTTTGCTCCTTTGTCCCCCTCGTTCCGTTTTATTCAACCTCTGAGCTTCGCTAGCAGCCATTGTCTCCAGACTAATGGGCTTCATTATGGTGAGCTGTGTTCATACTGGCTGCCAGAGCAGGGATTAGCCGTAGCGCTGCGTTAGCTGGGAGCACAGGACAGATATTGTAAGGTTAGCGCTGTTAAACCAGTCAATGCAATCAGGATGCGTTGGGACAACTAAACAGGATTCACATTTTAGGGTGACCATGATGTTTCGCTTCGATTTTTTTACCAGTTACCACCACTTTGGTTGAGAATGGGATTAGTTTTAGTGTGCCAAGCAATGGCTTCCGCTTCATATTTTCCTCAGCATATGCTAATTGTCTTCTGTCTTGTCCTAACCACGTCATTGGTCAGTGGGCCCCATTAGGATTCATACAGCATTCCTGTGCGTTCATCACAATATGTTGCCTTGCCAACTGCCAGACCTGGGAAATTGATATCTCTTTCTGAGCAGTGTGAAGGTGGAAGCACAGTAATTCACAGCAGAGAGAGCAGCTAAATCTTCTAGACTTTTAGCTCCCAGGGACCAAACGTACCCTCCTCAGTTGGACACCCCTTCTCCCCGCTTCTCGTCTGCTTTGTTCGGTCAAAGCAGATTCCCCAGCAATTAAGTTTAAACTCAGCAGCATTATATACTTCCCTATTGGGCTTCTGCGGTACTTTTAACTGTCCTTGTTCACTTAATTGTCTGTAGGATGAAATGAGCTGTAATTGTGATTAATTGTGGTTTCTAAGAAATGCTTACTCTTGTTTGAGAAGTTTGCTTCTGTAGGAAGCTGGATCAATGTGTGGCACTACTGAAGAGGACAGGACTTCCAAGACAATGAGATCTTATCTTGGATCTTTCCATTTTCAGAACTTCCCCTATTAGTTTTTGTAAAATACCTCCTTTTCCCCAAAATCTGTCTATTACCTGCTTTACAAAGTTGTACCAGTGTGACTGTTCATCCCAGAAATTCCAAGCTTTATGTAAAGCAGAATTAGGAATTTAAGGCCTGTTGGAGCTCAAACCCAGTGATGTAAAAATTAAGTAATAAAGCATATACATATATTTTTTCCCGTCAACTCCACTGGGTCACACTGAGCATTGTATTTCAGATAGTGGTTGTGTTTCTAGCTAATTCCAGTTCTTCTTTGCATGGGCTGGGGCGATATGCTTCATCCTATGTAGTCATTTGATTTAAACTGATTCTTCAGAATTTTTATCTTTATTTCTTTTATGATTTTTAGTTTGCTTGTTTAATCCCCCAGAACAAAAATTGATTGGGAACCATATTTCCCCCAAAAAATGTAAGTCGCTTTTTAAGAGTAATTCTGCAGAAATATATCTGAAGCAGCTGAAAATGAAGCATTTAAACACAACACAATAGCCAGACCTTCATTCTGCTTCTATAATGCCTTACGGCTATAATGCCTGACTAGAAAAGTAAAGCATAAAAAAAAAAGTCTAAAATCAGTTGTTTTTTTACACAAAAGAATTTGTGAAAAAGGGAAATAAAAAATTGTGATTTTTTTTTTTCCTCTTTCATCCCAAATGTCTACAAA
>JBBDHI010000025.1:16445390-16455826 GCA_037177115.1 Craterocephalus stercusmuscarum
GCCAGAAGGCGCTTCCCATAGTGAGATACCTCACTCAGTTTTCAGAGAACCGGGGTTACGATAGTAACCTAACGTTAAGCAACAATAGGTTAGGTTTTTCAATTAATATGTCCCCCGTTTTTATCGTTGTTTGACAATTAGGTAAATAAAATTGAATTAGTAAAGTTAATTATGTGATATAGCAGGGATTGATTCTTAATGCCATGTAAAAAATGCAGTCAAAATGTGGACTTAAACAAGAAAATCATGTACATGTAAACCTGAAAGGAATTGTTGAATATCTGGGTGAAGAGGAATGCAATAAAGCAAGAAACTGAAGCTTTTAATGCGTGATACAGGTGATGTGATATGGATGTTGCTGTGAAAGTATCCATGTATCCATAATATCCATACAAAGTTACCTGTGTCATCACAGTAATCAGCCCAGTTAAAAGTGACATAATTGTTAAAGCTTTCCACTTACCAAGCATAATATCAAACCATTGCCCTACTCTAGAGTGGGAGTATGGGAATGTGTGTGCAGGCTTTCTTCTCCTGGTGCTGGTGTCAGAAGAGTATCTTTTACTTGTCTGTGGCTGTCAGACAGAACAGACGATGAGCTTTCACTAAACCAGAGCATTTTATCTTTTGTAGACAGCAGTTGCCTTTTAACAGGTTCAGTGTGCTCAGTGGTCTCCCAGACAAGATTTCAAAAGGGCTGACTGTAGCCCTCATTTGCATGAGGACCAGAAGCAAAGCCTTTGTCTGGTCAGTTCACTTTGTTCACATCTGGCAAGTTTGTTTTTCTCCAGCTGGATGTTGTCGCATATTAATTTCAAGACGCTTTCAGACTTGTTTTTAATGCTAATGGTGTACTGTTGATTCTGCCGAACTTCCCCGACTGCGGGAAAAAAAAATCACAGATAAAGACTTGTGTGACTGCCGCGCTGTCTTGTTTTGCTGTGGGAAAAAGTTTAACCCATTTTGAAAACAATCATCAATCACCAAATGGTATTTATTTTCCTTTATTTGAAATCCATTCAGTTAAAACCCTTTTCCAGTTACTTAATAGGAAATTCTGTTTAAGGATGACAAACTGTTATAATATATGTGCCATTTCTCAGCATTTTATGTTCATCAAACCCATGTGACAACTTTGCATAGTGAGAAAATGGGTATTTAGCCACACAAGGTACCATTGTGCAACCATTTTTCTCCCAGAGACTAAACTCTGTCTGTCTCTCCTGAAGTTCCTGTAGGTCAGGATGTGCATGGAATACATATATGCATCAGCTGATAGCTGCTTCTTTTTGGCTGCAGCCTTTCCCACAGCATCCGCTCTAGTGTTGCCCTGTGATAGCGGGTCAGTGTTAGAGGTATGTGCATCACACTTACAAATCCCTGGTTGGGGAGAATACCTGCATCGAACAGGTCAGCCACTTGCTGCCCATGTGAATTCATCATCCTGATGCCAGCCTTGTAGTGTTTCCATAGAGTTCCCAAGTTATACACTACACCAATACATACTGGCTAGCAGTGAATATATGTGGGCATTTCCCTTCAGCTAGATGGCAAACGTCAGTGAGAGCAATCAGCTCTGCTGCCTGTGCAGATAACTACAAGTGTTAGGTGTGCTGTTCCGACTGCATATCCAACCAGATTTTTAGCTGTATGTTTCTGAGATATATTGGTACTTCCACAAAAACATCCATATCAGCTTTTTGAAGAGACACTCAATGTAGATTTTGTTCTGTTTGAGCTAATATCCATTCCTCCATGAGTACAGTGCTTTTGCCACTGTGGGGTGAAGAGTGGCGGTGTCAGAAATAGTGCGTTGGTTCATTATATTTGGCATTTCCTGTAATACTGCATGATATGTCAACCATCGTGCAGGAGAGAAATGTGATGTCTTCTCTTCACACAAAATCAGCGAAACAGAATGTGGAACAAGACGCGTTAATTTGGAGTACCCCATGATGTTCTTGGATGCCAGCAGCAGCAACCACATGCAGACACGCTGGCAATCCTACAGCCACTGCAGTGTTTAGCAGAAAAATAAACTAGCAGATGTTGGCTCTTCCCACCTAAAGCTAAATGCAACTCATTTGCTTGTTTAGTTTCTTCACTTTGTCATTTTCATTTCATCTCCTGCTCGGCTGAATCTGGAGTCACATGAGCAAACCTGCTTCCACAGCCTTGTAAGGCAGAAAGAGGGAATGAGGAAGAAGCAAAGACTTATTTCAGCACTGTCATTTCTGATGAGCTGTCTGTCTTGCTTTTTCCATCCCCTGCTTTTCTGCTCTCTTGCATTCAGTGGCAGTCCACAAATGTTTGCTTCATATCGCTCCTTTGTGCCCTCATTATGGAGGTGTTTAGGCAACCTGTCTTGTTTTTTCTTCCCCACTTTGGAAAAGGATGATTTTGAAAAGTCAGAGAAATATTAATAATGCTACTGAAATTTCTAATTTCTTTCCATTAGCAGCTACTTCATGCAAATCATGAGCTAATCTGTTGTGTTGTATAGTTTTTGTCATTAATGTGCCCAAAATCAAAATATAGTTCCAGTTAAAGTCAAAGAAACAAAGGAACCAAGACAACCTGATATTTCCCCATATTCATGGCTAAATTATGAATGAAATGGTAGCAGAGATTTTTGAAATCATGAACATAGGGATGGGCCATCCACAGTTTACAAGGGTGGCTGTTGTATCACTTACTCAACACAGCGAGCAGCCGGGCCTCAGACTGGTTGAAATGTACATTATGATAAAGAGAATTACGGAGGAATTAAATTTGCCGATGACTGATCATTTGCAGTCCTGCTTCAGGCCGACTGCACAGTTCCCCAGCAGCAGCGATTTGATTCAATCAGGCCCCTCTCCCCCTCTTGTATCTTTCACACCTCCCACCTCGATCACCAATCTCATTTGTTGATCATCACTGGTCATTTATATGTGATTGAAAGTGAAGCAGGGTTGAATTAGATGGGCCAAAGTGAAGCATGATTATACACTGATTTGTCTTGAGAGGCTTTTTTTATACCCTGTGTGCCACTGAATGGGGTTGAAGCTTTTTCTATTATATAATCTCTGGCTACTTGTTGGCCTGAACAATATTAGCTGTCTCACTGTCTTAATTCAGCACCCACACAATTGTCTTCAACATAATTTCCTACTTCAAACTGGACCTGTTCTTCCCCGCAGAAATTAAGATCGCAACCAGACAACCTGGGCAAATCTTTCACGCCCCTTTCCGCCTCCGGCTTGTTACAAGTCTTTGCTGTACCGCTACTTTATAGCAACACGGTGTAGCTCTTCAGTAACACTTGTCTCGCACTCAAACGCCAACCTCTGCCCAACAACTCTCCAACGGGGCTCGCAGTCGCATCTCGTTTTGACAAGCGCGCAGAAATTGACAAAAAGCTATGTTGAAAAATGCCTCTGTCGGCTCTTTTCCTCTCCTTTTAAACCCCCCCACCACCCCCCTCGCTCTCTCTTAGTCCTGCACTTTGTCAGCACAGGCAGGCACTGGGAGGACAGAAATGGCTTTTTGAGTGACACAAGCTGGCGATGCCATTTGGGGTGTCAACTGGTGAAAGAGGATGGAAAAGGAGGTGGAGACAAATGATGATGGTCTTGGTCATGATTGTCCCGTGCCCTCTCTCTTGTTTGCTTGCCATCTCTCCCCCTGAGGTCATTGAGCCCTGATAGCATTTGCACAATGCCAGGAGAGGTTGAAATGTTTGTCATTGTACTATGCAAGTCTTTTCCTTCTCCTCTGCAACATCATGGCCATTTATAAACCCTTCATATTTTCTAATTTGAACTATTCCCCTACATATAAAATGCTTTTGTTCATATTTGTAATGAAACCTCTTCTGGATTCGGTGGAAATGGGAGCAGGTAATGCTAGCTAGTCGTAAATAATGAACCACGCCATATCACAATTCCAGCCTGTCTAAGGCTTTGTCTGATTTAGTGTTGAACCCTCCCTTGGGATCATTTCCTACAATGGAAAGGAAATCTGTATTGATTTAGAGCACTCAGTTTAGATGTCAGTCTGTCTGTACTCTTTACCCTCCTCATTCTGAGTTTTGTACAATTTCTCCAAAATACTCTTATCTGGTCGAACTATGTGACGGCTCTAGTGGTCCAGAAACAACTGCTGTTTCATTTATAAATGCATGTTGAGGTCTCTGCATCGGTGGAGGATGCCCGACTGTGAAATGGTGCATGTCTGGGGGTGTGTGCGCAGTTTGAACCATCCTGCAGAACTTGTTTAAGTTTTAATGGAATAAGAAACATGTTAGAGTAATTAATCCATCATCTTCATGGCTAATCAGCGTCCTACTGAGCTGCATTTGTTTCAAACGTCTACTCATTGTTCCCAACTTAAGGCTGTGTTTTGCTAGAATAACGACTCTTGTTGCAGATTCTTGGATGAAATGTGGATAGATTAACCAGAACAACCCCACAGGCATGCACATGCTCAGCAGAGCTGCAGATTTCTCATGAATGAGGGAAACCTCATACTAAAATGTTACCATCAAACAGAAGTTGCAGAACAAGAAATTGATCCCCAGATATATTTTCAAGATCAAACATTTTTACTTTGTAAAAGCCAAAATTGGGGAATGTACTGCAGAAGTGCTCTATGAAATGCTTCACTTCAGCTCTGCACACTTCTCTCTTTCACATGCACATTACACTAGTTCCCGACACACACAGTCACACACTTGCACCTGATGAAAATACCATCCACGAGGGAATACTTGTTGGTTTAGGACTTATTTTTGCTCCCATTTCTTATGTAAATACTGAATAGCTACCTACATGTCGAGGGTTGTTGGTTATCACTGCACAGATACTCCCTTGTGTGCTTTGACAGGTTGTTGGGTAACAGATCCACCAGAGAGCAGTGTAGAGTTCAGAGTGTAAAACAGTATATCGCAAACGCAGGAATGGTGGGGGCAGCACAGTGGAGGAGCATGGTGTATGTGACCGCTGAGTACATTACGGCTACTTTTTGCCTTTCACTGCTCATTAATTAGCTGTTCTGCTCAACACTGCCCCCATCTTTTCTGGTAGTACTGCTCCATTGGAGTAATATCTGCTAGCTCTCTGATAAAGTACCAAATGTGACAAAATTAATGCAATCTTGTTTAATGATAGGGAAAATACTGTTAAATATTTTTTTAAGCTAACCCGTATCCATTAGCTTACAGACATCAGCATGGCATTGAGCTAACACAGAACATTAAGACATTTTTTGAGTTGGTAAAATACAGCATATGCACCTTAATTGGAATTTTGTCCCCCAGCTACGACATCATTAGGCACCTTCTGACCAAGCTTTTCACATAGCTCACTGAGAGAAGGGGTAATCATTTCTTTTAGGCATTTTCCTCTTTATTTTTCATTGCTGGTTGGAAAACTGAACGGACTTGACAGCCAGGCACCCTGTTGTAGATGTATCAAATTCCGTAAATTCTCAGGTTTGTAAATATAGAAATATTAAACCCTTTTCTTCACCTCCAACCTCTTCTGATTCCATTTGACATTTCAAAGTGTTTGATTCAGAAAAACTTTAACACTACCTGTAATCATAAGCATTAATTTGTATTAATCGTTCAGGAAAAGATGATTGTCTCCTGCCCAACCCATCACATCGCGTATATTAATCCAAAACCTATTAAACTTTCCCACAATAAGTTTGTAGGATCCACTTCTCTAAAATGGAAAATTCTGTTGTGCTGTAAATTATTAGCAAAGTTGAGAGACATCAGCTTGGGTGTAACCACAATGAAAAAGTGGCTTTTTATGACTAAGCAACCAAATCCATTAAGAAAAATAAACCATGCAATTGCAAGTTACTGATTATAGAGATTAGCTTCCCACTTTGTAGCACACTGTCTTGTGGGGAACGCTTTCCTGACCATCTGAGCAGCACAAACCAGTGTTCACATTTAAATGGCAGTCCCCCATTTCCAGGAATGCATGATCTTCCATTAAGTCAGCACTCAGAATTGGTTGTAATAACATGCCTTTGTCATTTCCATTTCCCTTTAGTCTTTTCTGCTGTCCTGCTCATTGATTGCAGAATAATGGCCAAACTTCATCGGTTCTGCACTCCAAGGTGTAAATGGATCTGTTGGAAAGCAGTGTTGTCATTTTGCAAGGCAATATGGCTTAATGCCCTCTCCAATCATTCTGACCCACCCCTAGATGTGCTCAATGTGGCTTGACTGTTCCCACCAAGCCTTCACAGCTCTAGGCAGCGATTTTGAAGATTTGGACTCTTGCCTCTCCTCATGGGTTTCCAGCACCCTGGGGCTCTGGGGAAGCTGAATGTCTCAACCTGAGACACAGTGTACATCTGGGAACTAAGTGAAGACTACTTAAAAATCAAATCCATGTTCATTCTTGTGTTTCCGGAGCTGTTTTTAATGCCGTTTTTATACCCTTCATGGTCTGGAAGGCGGGTTGTGCATTTTTGTTGGCAGAACTGAAATCGTTCCAAAGCAATAATTTTCCCATTGCTGTGTGACATATTTTTTAACAGGCACTCAATAAGCCCAGTTCAATTTGTGTTTTCCCACCTGCACAGTCACAACACCCAGTTAAAGGGAATTATATGACATTAGTAATATTACAAACGTAGCTCAATATTCATCGACCAGCATGCCATGTCATCCCTCTCTTAAAAATGAGACGGATTGTAGTTATTGCTGTTATTGATTTTAATAACCAATCTGTTAAGGCCAACGCAGCGCCTTGCTCTTGCTCGGCTCGTGTGTCGTGCTGCGTGAGGCCCGAGCTTCTCTTTCATCTGTGTAACAAAGGATCTATAAACCAATTTAACTACAGGTTTAGCATGATTAGGTTTGCTGACTCTTGAAGTTTTCTCTTTATTCTTAGCGTCTCTGAAACATTTGGCTTTATGATGTGTCCTTGGTAATCTATGGAACCTCTTTAATCATAGGTGCATGTATTAAAATTTACTGGGAGAATAGAGAACAAGTGGGAGGCCTTTGGACTCTGCAATATTGTTTAAGGGATCAACCATCCTTGATCCATTAATATAGGCCTGGGATCACCAATTTTACATTTCTTGGACATGTGTCCTGCAGGTTTAGATGTTTCCAAGCTGCAACACACCAGAGCTGGTGGTCCCCGATGCAGGCTATATAGAGACGGGGTGATAAGGACTCTTATCGGTCATTATTACATTGCTAGAGGCCTTGTATTACTAAGTGTCACTGACCTTTTCACTGTGTTGGAACTCTGTCAAATAGTATATCACTGTAGCTCCTGTGGTACCTAATTGTTACATATGTACTGCAGTGACTTTGAAAGGGGGAAGTGACAAAAAAACAAGATTGGAAATGTCAGTGAGCATTACATAGGTCTGCAGGTACCAACAGGAATCCTGTTTTCCACGCTGCCACATTTATGCCGTCTTGTTTTAATGGGTTAGAAGGCTCAGGGCGCTACTGTCTTACAGTATGCTGGTTAAATTCACCAGCTCACTGACTTTAATGGATACATCTGGCATATGTTGAATGACACCCCATAACTCTTGCCAGAAAGCTACATGGATATAAAAGGATGCAAAGTCATTTAATTGTTTTGGATTTTATGCCACTAGCAAGGGGACAAATTTCTTTTGACAATACCCCACTTAAAATGCCAAGTGCAGTCAGTTGAAACCCCCCCAGCAGGAAATCTTTTCATAATTTATCATTTTAGATGGGGAGGGTATTCTAGGTCATTCTGAGGGCAGCACCAGATTCTGCCCTGATTGACCCAATGTGGATGTCTGCTTTCTCTATCCCCATATTTCCTCTGACTCATTCTCTGTGAAGCCTTCGAGGTCTTTTAGAGCCCTCCTGAAACAAAAATAGCTCTCTGACAGCCGTCAGTGGCTCCAGTGCAGACCTTCCTCCCTTTCCTCCTCGTCTTCGTTGGGCCACGGATGACCGTTGCCTCGTTACATCCCCCACCAGCTTCCATGAACTCACCTGTTTGGCTATAATAGCGATGCAGGGCAAACATCAATTATCCATTGATGAGAGAAAAACTCATTAATGGGCATCAGGCGGGTTTAATGGTGGAGATCATGCTTGCTTTCCTGACCGTTAATGACCCTTGCCATTTGAGAAGCTGTTTGACTTTTCCCAACCCCGTCTCCGACAGACAGCAGCCTGACACTGACAGTGATGCATGGGACCCCCTGAGTCACATTGATCACCCTGGGAGAGCCAGTCACACACACAAACCTATTCTTGTCCAGTGTGTATAGCTGCCCCCACCACCACCAGCCTGAAAAAAAGCTAAAAGTTATCAGATGGCTGCGGCTCAGTGGGTAGAGAGGTCATCCAAGTGGAAGGTCTATGGTTTGACCCTTTCCCTATCCCTCCATGTGTACATGTGTCCTTCAGCAAGGCACTGGATCCCACAATGCCCCCAATATGCTCACCATGAGCAAGAGATTATACAGAATTTTTACTCATTTAAAAAAAAATGGTTTGAAATGCAAGCTGTGTTTCAATGCAGAGATATTTTCTCAAAATCTAAGTTTTATTGTGTGGTAAATAGCTTGCCCGTCTGTTATCCTCATCTACTACAGTACCACTTATGGAGCAAATCATGTCTTTTAAATTCAAGAAAAAGCAGCTAAGCTTGGGAAATGCTAGTGATTTAGTTGAAATGCCACTAAGTTGTCCTCCTTTCGAAGAAGTGTTTAGACGGCTAGATTGAAACACTCTCAAGATGTAGTGAGCACTTTGAACAGCAATACGCTGCCAAGGTGAGGCCAATCCTAACCTTGCACTACACTTTAAATGGAAATCTTTTTTTTTTTTTCTTCATTCTTTTAACATTTTTTTTTTTTCTTCATTTTTAGATTATGGCTGTGGATAAACTTGTGCTGCTAAATAACAAACCCAGTTTGATAGTGGTAGAGTTTTAGTTGTAGCACAGCGAGGACAGTCAAGAACACACACACACACACGCACTCTCACTGACTGGCTTACTGGCATTGGATACTTTGGGAAGTACTTTCTCTTTATCCAGTCCTTTTTACTCCAAAAATCCCATCTGTTTTGTTTTTTAGATTTAAAAACAAACATGTACCCATATTTCGCATTTACTCCCCTCTCCTTCTTTTATTTACTTTTTTTTTTCCCCCGTTTGGGAATATACAGGTCATCTGTTTGGCTACTCACTGGCTGCAGCTGCTCTTTTTACATCCTTCTATGAGAAGAAATATTTTTAATTACAGGCTCCATTAACAGGCTATTTACATCCTTGCCTGATCTGTTCCATTAAGGGATCAATAGTGCTTTAATTCAATAATTTATTCCCCTTTGTCTTATTTTTTTAACGTGATCTATATTTATAGATTTCTCAGGGAAACGACCGGCCTTTCCCTCTCCATTCAACCGCAGTAACATACTGACACATTTAGCCATTTTAGACCCAGGATTCCCTGGTGTGATTCAGTAAGATGGGAACGTGGGGGGTGTTTCAGATGCAAATTAAAAAACCTCATGACGATAATTATATAGTTCATATTTTCTTGCAGGCATGCACTAAATCTTTTTTGCCAGCTTCAATGTGTTGCTGAGTTTACAGACAGATATTTTTTTCATTAACATCAGACACTACAAAGAAAAAGTTGCATTAAATCCACTTCATTGAAATAACTCTTGTCTTAGAATAAGTCAATAATATCTAGGTTCTTTGGCAGATGTTTTATTTGTCCCACCATTTTTACATCTTTATTACTGTCCAAAAAAAGACAAAGTACAGGCTTTGTTTGATAGATGCTAGCACACCATTTGGGATGAATATCATCTGAAAAGGACCATAGAAAAAGATGGTACACGTGCACGATGTTGAAGCAGTTGCCTGTTATGCAGTTATTGCTGCACCTGAGCCACTTCACAGATGAAAACATGTTTATTTTTGGCAGAATTTTGGCCACTGTCCATTTAAAACTAAGCTTGGTATTTGGAATAATTTCTCTACCTCTCTCTAAAACTAGATAGCAGTAACTATTACACAGTGTACCTCGAAGTAACTACTCATTCTGGCATCCAGTGATTTACTGCTTAGTTGTTTGCTGGTTGGCTTCAGGTTGGTGTTACTCGAGGTCAGTGCAGAATGCACTTCTAGCAATATGGCAACATGGTGTGGTAGAGCTCACGATAAAGCACTAAAAAGATGTAATACTAGTGGTGTTCCGATCGATCGGCCACCGATCAATATCGGCCGATTTCCGTAAAAAAGTACCTGATCGGTGATCGCCGATCAGCGTCTTTTGTTGCCGATCACAAAACTTGATCACCTTTACTTCATACTTTGAAGCCTGCAGAAGCGCTGTGTGCACGTTGTCCGAGCTCCCGCTTTCCTCCGCGCTGCGCGTGCACGCGGCTACAAATTCAAAACAAACAT
>JBBDHI010000025.1:16475242-16485914 GCA_037177115.1 Craterocephalus stercusmuscarum
GTATGGTATTACTCTTTATTTTGTAGCTCAAAATGTGTTTCTTTTTTCTTTTGGACTTCTCTTTCTATCGTCTGGGTTTTCTCCCCAAACTTCCCATCATCAATATCTTTCTGCAAATTTTATCTAACTCTAAAAAGAACTATCTTTCTGTCTCAGATCACTAATTCAAAGTTATTTTACCAGTTTTAGCTCATCCCTTCCATGCAACGGTTGCTAAGACCCTGAATGTTACCTAGGACACTGTATTTGAGCCCTTTTTCCACAGCTAATCTGACTCCTCCTCATAAGCATTAATTAAACAAAGCATACAAGTCACCTAAACACCATAAAGCCCCAGTCCTGCAGCCTCTTTTTTATTTCTTTGTTTATTTATGTACTTCTACCCAGTCTTGCTTTCTTTGAGGCCACGGGTCACGGAGGTCAGCCCACTCTGAGTTTCCTGCCTCGCTGGCCTGCAGACAACACTGTAGAGAACGGGACTGCTCTGCTAGTTTTGGAAATGTGTTTATGTGCATTTCTGAGTCGCAGTCTCTTTCCCTTTCTCCCTCCCTCTCGCCTTAGGGAAAGACAGTTACATAAACAGGATCTCGTCATCCCCGCACTTCCGATTCCCGCTGTCGTACTAGTCCCCCCACCCACCCCATACATACCATATCATCAGTTTATTTCTTGAATTTCTTCCTTGTCTCTCTTATTTCCTGAAAGATGTCAGTATAGGTCTTTCAGAAACACTGTTCTTTCTCTGTACATTGCCACACTAGCTGAAGCTTGTTATTGGGATGCAGTCTTTTGAGCTTCTCTAGATAATAAAGGGATTGTTCCATTTCTGCAATTGAATTTCAGATTAATTCTCAACCTTGCAACCACTCAAAAAATGTACAACATACATGTATTAGCTTTGCACAGGTTAAAGTATTCCTAACTAAAAGATAAATATGGTTCAATATGTTGCATAAACGATGGAAAAACAGAACAAAAAGTAACGTAACTTGTTACATGAGGGGGAAAAGAAAGAGAATGATGTATTGCACTTTGCTTAATCTTCACTCCGACCACATTAACCTCACACTCAGTCCCCACCAGCAATGATCAGACCTCCTCCACAGAGGCAGAGCAATGATGCCACCCTAAGTGAAACCGGTTGTCTTGGCAACAGTTTGGCAGCCTGTGTATCCAGCTTAATTAAAAAAAGAAAGTTAATTTAATGTTTTTTAACTGTATGCTTAGCATGCTGGTCCGCTTATTCTGTTTCCTTTTTTCCCTCCTCACCGTCGGCTTTCGTGTTCAAACTGTCTTTAGTTCCCAGCGATCTGGCAGACGGCATCCTCTCCCACAATAATCCCTGTAAAGTGAAAGGCATCTTTATAAACAAACAGATGGAAGGAAAGGTGGGCCAAAATTACAGCAAAAACAGGCAGGTGCATTTTGAGAGAATTTCACACATTCACCTTCAAGGCTGTTAGAGGGACTCGTATCGGAGGGATGAATATAGATTAAAACTTGGCTTGACCGTATGCGGGGCTGCTCTGACCCCCGCTGCTTCTCCAGCAATGTAAATATGATCCTCGTCTGTCCTTGTCCGTCCTGCACGTGCGTAGCCATGATGAGGTGGCCTAATCTGTGTGCATGACTGGAATAGCACAGAAACATTTAACGGCAACGGATCCTCGGTTTATCTTTGTTATTTAGGGATTTTCTTTTTCCTCATTGCTGAGCCTTAAGGACAAGGACGGCGGGGATTAACTTGGCCGATAGCCCAAACAAATGCACAGTTGGTGCAGGCCGAGCAAACACGGAGATCAAACACATGTAGAGCAACCCACCGAATATTTGCATCCCTCTTTAAGATCCCCTTGAACCCAGCCTTTTCTGCATCTTCTGATTTTCTTCTCAAGGTCTGTGTGTTTCTGTCGCGCGGCTTATGTTGTGTCTCCCACACGTCGGCCTCTTCTGCATCTCTGTGCAGACTCCCATCGCCTGTTCATTCCCCCGCTGTTGCTTTTGTTTTCTGTGATCCTCCTCTGCTTGATCATCTTTTAATGGCTGCAGACGGATACAGTCGCCTCTGGAGGGAGGAAAACAGGCCACTTGATATGAGGCTCCATATGCCGGACCGCCCGCCTCCAAGGAGGCGGCGTGGTTTCCTTCGCCGGCCCTTCAGCCGGTACAGGAGAAGAGTCGGCTGAGGTGGCACCCGCGAGCATGTTAGCACAGGTACAGTTTGACGGGATCGCTTTGGTTGTTCACGCACTGGCTCTGTTTCTATGGTTACCCTGTGCCGCATCTCAGTTCACACTCCCACCACCGATCTCTGGCAGGTGCAAGTTAGTGCTTACTGCTAATAGTATCTAGTCAGCAGGCCGACAGACCTCCTCCCACCACCGACCCGTACACACAAATCTAAGTGGATCAATTTGTGTCAATTTAAAAAGTGTAACAAGTTGCCACCGCGATAGCTGGAGGTTGTTTCCAAGCCCTTGACTGCTGTGTGTGTGTGTGTGTGTGCGTGCATCCGTACACACCTATATGCGTATGTGTGTGTGTGTCAGCACAAGTGGGGGTCACATTAGCCATGTAAGCCGGGGTTGAGTAGCCTCGCCGCCTGCCTGCTGCCTCTTTGATGGGAGAACATCTGTCGGCTGTGATATGAAGCTGGGGAGTATCTCTTTCTCTCCCCTTCACTCGCTCTGTTATGAATTCCCCAGCTGCTCAGCTCCCTCCCTTCACCTAAAACCCTTGTCCCACACCACCTGTGCAGTTTTAATACATAATTTATCTGCTAAGTAACCACATCCGAGAGACGCGTTCCTTTATCGGTCTCCTGTCTGCTCCTGCTTTCACGCTCGGTTTGTGGATGTTCGCACTTATTTATTTTAATATTCTTATTTAAGCAGATTAGCTTTGATGGAGTTTTACCGTTGGGCCGAGATGACTTTATCTTCAGAGAACAGAAACATGTCCTGAACTGAGACTCCATTGTTCAAAATCCATCAAAATTCATCAAGTTTCACAACTAGCTGCGTGAAACTTGATAAATCCAGCCTGACTGCAAGTAGACATTTCTGAAGTTCTGCTAAGAGGTGTTGACTTGTTGCTTAGTTTTTAACTTATTATCATTATCATTTATCAATATTTGTTGTATTTTCTTGTGATGCTCATTGGATTGATTCCTTTTTACTTTACAGTTTTTCTGTGTTTTTCAATCACAAAAAGTTAGGGATATTTAACTTTTAAGTTAAATTGATGTGCATTTAAAATGAATGCTACTGATATCATACACTGCCTGGCCAAAACCAAAATACTGCCACTGGGATTTAACCAATAAAAGAGGAGGGAGTCTGTTACTGGTCAATTCCTCCATGAGTGATTATCTTTCAGCTGGCAATAAGTTCTATAATCCTAACTAATGGGAGTGAGTTGCTTCTCATTTCATTAGCTCCCATGTTGGAAGATGCATCCTATGGTTGTAGGAAGATGTTAGTCTGACAAGGGTCAAGTAGAGAAAACATCTAAGGAGATACAGAAATCACTAAAACTGGGTTAAAAGCGGTACAACACCATAATAAAAACTGGAAAGATGGTGGGGAACCATAGTCTTCCAGAAAGAAGTGTGGAGAGAAAACCAGCCTACTACTACTACTACCGCCATTTAGCAGACGCTTTTATCCAAAGCGACTTATATTTGAGAGAACATCACAAGCATATAATCAACGAGTGGGATACAGCATGAACAGGTCGACTGCTGGTTGTCGATGTTGGTGTGTGTGCAGTGTAGTCAGTATGCATGGGGGAAAGAATCCCTTGTTAGGGTTAGGGGTTGGACACTTCAAGTGCGAAAATGCTCTTCAAAGAGATGGGCCTTGAGTTTGCTCTTAAAGGTGGAAACAGACTGAGGATCGGACCGAGTTTGGTAGCTCGTTCCACCATCGGGGGACAGCAGAGGAGAAGAGCCTGAATGATGGCGAATGGTGATCAAAGAAAAACGACAGTAGAGCTCAGGGCTATATTTTAATAGTGAAAGTAAGAGAAATTTCTAAAGGATGAGGTCAACTTGTTGAATATAATGATTGACCATCAGTAATTGTTTTTACTCCCTTATTGCAGAAAATCTTGAATTTTGGATCAATTAATCTTTCATAACTTTGAGGTTACTATTGTAATCAACCTTCTCCCTCCCAATCTAGATGTGCAGTCTCATCCTGCTTCTTGTCTGTTCCAACAGAAAAAACACCTGAAAGTATGAAAAAGGCTATTTAAAAGATTAGGGTTTGTTTCCAGTACCAAAACTAAGCTTGACTAGAAATCATACCCTCAGTCTTCCAAGGATCAGTTTCCCCTTTGCATTCATTAACTTCCACCCGTGCGACAGGTTTAATGTCCAACACTAGCTGCCCTTTTAAACCTTTGAGACAGGTTTTTTATGGGCCAAACGCTGCTGGTTTATGTCTTTCCACTTGAGTGTACGAGACTGACTAGTTCACCCTAACATGCCACTCAACTTACTGTCCAATCAAGATCAATAAAGCCTCTTTTTTTCTCAAGGAGGGTGGTCCATTAGTAACGGATGCGTTGAGAGAAGCTGAAGAGGCTCGAGCTTATTGTGTCAAATACAATCCAATCATCAGTCAATAAATCAAAGCGGGGGACCCTGGTAACCTGCCTTTCAGTCGCTGAAGCTGTGTTGTACCTTTACGAGCTTCAAAGATTTACCTGACACCTACCTTTCATCACATTAGTCACCGGCAGTGAGTCATATTGGTTTGAAAAGCTATTTGCACTTAGAGGCAAAGAGAATAAAAGAGGTTCATTTTATCTGTTCGCTGTTCATTATTATTGAAAATGATTTTTTTATGCTTTTCATTTTCATAACTTTCAGTGCATGTGGGTCACACCTGTTCTCAACTATTGTCCTCATTTTTGACCCCGTCCACGTTCACCCCAGGAATGGACGTTTGTTATACCGTGCGTTGGGTATTTATAGCATTTGCGCCTCTCGCTGAAGCAGCTGTCTGTCTTGTTGAGCACTCTTTGTCTTTAATGGTTTAGTCGATACAGACAACGTTGCGAAGGAGCGGGAAATCCGGGGTCGTCCACCTTTCTGTCGCACAAACCTGGACCACTCATTAACATGACACCGTTGCAGATTTCTTAATGAGGTCTTCTTCACTTTGCATGCCAATCAAGCTGTCCTCTTGGCCTTATTTACATTCATGTTTCTACAATGGATGCGTGAATGCAGCCGTGAAGCTGAGAGAGAACAATGTTAAAGGTAATGTATAACTTTAAGTTTAGTATCGATGAACCTGTACTTCACTTTGATGCCGTCTCCATTTGTCTTGTATGAATAAGACTCAAATGGCATCTAACATGATGAACTTAATCAGAAGGAAATATGGTCCCCCTCCGTTCTTACATGAAGCCTGGGCCTTTTGAAGTATCCGACAATAGAAAAGCCAGACAGTGAGCGTTGGGAGACCAGAGGAGAGAAAACGTTCCCTCGATTTGAATTAATGAACCATTCTCTCTAAAGGGGATTCATCATGAACATAATAGGGACTAAATTGATTCACAAAGTGCACTTTTATGAATAACATGCTTCTATTGATTTCAATTGTCCTCCGAGTGTGATTGGCTAATGAATTAACAATGAAGCTATATTTAAAAGCTCATGCAACAAGACGGGCCACTCGGCTGCATCGTCTCAGAGCTACATAAGTTTGTCTCAGGTTGAATTTGTTCAGCGAGGTGTGCCAGAATCGGATGGCAGTGACGTTTCCGCTGCCGCGGCTTTAATTATGTTTGCAGCGAGAACTTTTTGGTTCAAATGACAAACAAGCTGACGAGAAATAAGAAAGCTGATAGGAAAATTTTGAGTTTGAGTGTATAATATATCCCGAATATTGTCACAGCTTTATCTTTGCAGCAGAGCTCTCTTTAAACCCACCAGACTGCTTTGTCATAAATAGTAATTATACCCTGCAGAATACATGCTGCCTCAACACTGGGGTTTTAAAGAGACCATAGAAGGCTTTTGGGCATTTTTTTTATTTCTTTGGTGTTGTGTAGCTTTATTGTTGTGCATAGTTACAAACGTGCAAGCCTTTTCTCTCTGACTGCTTCTAAAACTGCCTGTAAATACTTTCTTTGTAGTCCCGACTTTCCTTCCTTCACTTGACAGCATCACCATGAAACTTTTTGGCGATGCCCGCGATGGTGGCTTGTTTCTGCACATCTCACATTTGCAACAAGCTGCCACTTTGTATTTAACCATTTATGACAATTGAGTGGACCAATTGGAGCGGGTACTAAAATGAGGCCTTCTAGACAGAACGTGCCAAAGTGCTGCGGCAAAACCAGAGAAATGATTTGGGGGAAGACATCGGGGCAAGTAAAAGTTTTCTAACAGACTCCCAAAAAAAGTGTGATGTGCATAATATGGGTTGAAGTGAATTACAGTTGCCCTCAAAAGTCAGAATTACCCGGACTAATTGACAGAAGCAGCAACATGTGTTTTCTACGGCTTGTCTGAAGTCTGGAGCAACAGTTTAAGCCCAGACTTCCTTTTACCCGGACACTTCTTCCAGCTCCTCTGATGGCATTCCAAGGTGTTCCCAGTCTTTCCAATGGAATGGGCCAGGAAACACCTTACCGTGACGGTGTCCATGAGCCTAACCAGAACCAACTCATCTAGGTCTAGTCCACACAGAGGAGCAGCAGTGGGCTATTCTGATGACCTCTCACCCTTTCACAAAGACTGAGCCCTGACACCCTGTAGGAGAAGCTGTTTGCATCCAAGTTCGTTCATTCAGCCGCTACCCACAGCTCATGGCAGTAGGTGAGGGTAGGAGCTCCTTTTGATGACAGACTGATGCTGCATCACTGCAGTTGCTGCACTGACAGGCCTGTTGATCTTGCCTTATCTCTCCTTTCTTTCTTCTTCTCTCATCCACCGATATTCCTGCGGTGTCCAATTGTGTTTCTTTGAATCAACCACAGTGATAATAGCCACTGTTTTGATATTCAGCTTCTGGCATGCAATGCGGCATCTTGGGAAAGAAAATAAAATATGCTTTTGTACGTTTTTAGCCGCGGGATGCTGCTGTGCCAATGAAAGTGTCAAGTTCAGGTGGGAAAGTTGCATCGTGCTGCTCTAAGTCAGTATTCTGACCCACTTCACATCAACACTGCTGCAGCTCCATGCCAGTAACTCGGACTCTGGACAGTTGGAGGTTTAAGCCAGACTCACTTCCCGTTGCACCACCTTATCTTTACTGTTTGTTTCCAAAGGATCTCGGTTATACGGACAAATTAGGACATTTGCACACTAACAAAACTGAACCATCTTAACCCTGGGTTGCATTCATCCGCCTGCGCTCACATGTGTGATCCTATGATGCAACACCATCATATGGTCATTTTTGGACACTGTGCTGAGATATTAGAATAAAGCTTTTAACCATCTGTAGATGTGTGTTTTTGTCAAAGAGCTGCACTTCAGTCGGTGAAGCATCATTTCTACACGCCAGAGAAAAACATGCACAGTTCTCCAGACTGCGTACCTATCTGCCCACAGCTTAGAGCATTCACATGTGGCTGCAAGGGTTTTCTGATGATGGCATTTCTAAATGTAAATATATAGATATAAAACCTCCTTCTTGGGTTTATTTCACTATTATGAGTACAACGCCCACCTTTCCCGCATCACCCCAGCATCCCGCAGGTCACTTACTCCCATCTAAGAGTGTTTTCATCATTGTAGAGCTGCAAAGATCAGCCTGTCTTGCCATTATTAGGACTTTCTGTCCTTTCAGCTCCAGCTTAATTGCCTGCTGGTCTTTCCCCAAACATTCTCTCTCTCTCTCCACTCTTCCCCCCATCTCTCATCATATCGTGCAGCTCGGTCTTGTCTGGCTGTAGTTGCAGAGCAGCAGCAGAAACAGCAGTCACATACCTGCATTCAACTGGAACAAACAGGATGGTTGGCTGCTCATGGAAGGTCATCTGCCCTGGGCACTGTGTGTGTATGCGTGTATGTGCATGCATGAATTTGTGCTTTTAAAAAGAAATGAAGGGCTATAGTGTCTCTAAAAGAGCACTTCCCAATGTAAGTTTTCATCTTTTTGTAATCTTCCCACTCAAGTATTCTAGCCACAAATATAGAATATGGACAGCCAGGATGTCATACTCGGACACAAAGACGGAAACTGTAGTGGGATTTTTACTTTTCAGGTTAAAAAAAAAATGCAGCAGGGATGAAGAAAGACGAGCTGAAGATGCTGCAGTTGGACAACACGTTAACAGTCCTGTACGTGTGATCTGCTTCGACTCAAACGGCTTGTCTACACAGTTTTGAGAAGAGCTTTTAGTGGAAGGTTTTTATTTTTATTTTTAATGTCAGTAAGGTTTTTCTATTATAATTAATAATACAGGCAACGCTTGTATATTCATTTATGAATTATGGACGCTGTTCCCTAAATTAAGGGCATAAATGACCGCAGAGGCCTTGCACAATCAAATATGAACAGGTACAATTGAAGCATGAACAAATCATGCCGCCACCCTCTGACAACATCATGCACATGAACTTATTTGCTTTAAAGCTGTTAAAGGAAACATGGCTGAAGTTAGTTTCCTTTTTTTTTGGAGCTTTTCCAAACATTTCTTCAGGATCGCCTCGCTTGTGAACAGAAGCCCGGCTCGTGTTGCTGTGAATTTTATTACAATATAATAGTAGATCACCTTTTGATCCATCCCCACACGATGAACAGAATACAAAAATGTGAAATTTATTTCACATGACCTTTGATTTTGTTGGTTACCAAGATAGAAAAAAAAGAGCGTGGATGGTGTGTTTGAAAGCCACCCAGTTTACAGGCTTGCAGCTGTGCATGTCCGGTCCAGCAGCCCAGCCACTTGCTGCCGCCCGAAAAGTGCCGCAGTGACGGCCACCAGGCTGATGAATGGTGACACCTAATCTTTGTCGTCTCTAATTGGTGCTGCAGGTTTGATTAAAAGCCGAGTCATGTCTGCTCAGTCGTGATGCAGGAAGCATGTTTATTACCACACGCTGTGTATTCCAGCATTAAAGTGTGCATATAGTGTATGCATATTAGTGTATGTGTGTTACACTAATAATGCAGACCTGTCTTAAGCTGTAAAGGACAGAATTCTTTCTGATTTCCGGCTTTACGAGGCTTGGCTTCATTTTGGATCTTCATTAACCTTGCCTTCCCTCAACCCCTCAAATTTCTCCCCATTTACTTTCAATCTCAGGGTGAATAATTGAGTGTGATTTTAAGGCTCTGTTGATGGGTTTTGAGTTTCAAGACTTTTTGTCTGATCCTGAATTTTGTCCAAATCTTATTCATTAATTTCTTTGTCACTTGAAAACACACATCAGAGATAATTTGTTATCTTGGCAAGCGGGAGAGCCAGCATTTCACATGAAGCCTCAGGTATGATCAGGCTTTAATGCTTCCATGCCATGGCAGAACAACGGAGACAACGTTTTTTTTTGTTTTTTTCTTTAAAGCACTTTAATCAAATTAACATGATGATAGCATAAATTATTAACTAGAGCCAAATTGGCCAACACCACATTACTATAGCGTGTCTCAGCTGCTTTCCCTTTTTTTTGGAATCCTTTGTCATCAACATCACATCATAAAGAAAAGCAGATCCGCAAAGTTTGAGCACCAGAAAGCTCGGCTTGAGCTCCCCGCCCAGCCGCACCCGTGTTCAACACTGATTCATCCACAAGGAGCTGACAAGCCTCCCATCATCCCCGAGCATCTTGCGTCTGTTAGCGCTCGAGCACAAACACGCAGCTTTCTGCCTTTTTAAAAAACCACCCCCTCTTTCAGCTGCATCCGTTGCACGCTAAACACACACAGAGAGGGCGCGCACACACCGTCTGACATCCATGCAGTTTGATATGTGGCCCAAGGCAAAGCACTTCTCCCTAATGAGCCTCCTGCCCTCTGTTTCTCCTGGGGAGGCGAAAGAACTAACCTTGGTGCAGCTTAGAAAGGATGTAACCTGCTTACACACACAAACACGAACTGCTGCGTTTGTGAAAGAACTCCAGAGCCAACATCCTTTACCAGCTCGTGACCTTTTCACCCATTAAAACACAACTACCCCTAAAGTCTTGGTTCTAAGTTCTTGCAGTCACTCAACCCTTGAAATGTAAGAAAGCTGCTAACATGAAGCATGTTGTTTTTTTTTTTTCAGAAAACTGCTTTTTTAAACCCAGACATGCGGGAAATATGGCAGTGAGTTAAGGTTTCTTCACTGGTTGCTTGAGTGATGCATCACTAAAACCTGTTATGGCTCCAATTTTCTAATGCTCACATAAATACAGCCCATCAGTACTGTAGCGTAACATGCACAAATCATTATAGTGCCACAGGCAGGTGAAAAATAGATGTATCTCAAATATATGTCAAGGTCATGGCAATGTCTTTGCGTGGTTAGCCTGCCAAGCTCTGTGTTACATCATGTGTTTTCCATTTTAGCGTGTATTTTCTGACTGAATCTGTTTGCACTGCTGCAGTCTCTGACCTTTTTTTTTTTTTTTTTTTTTTGTCTTTTTTTTAGCTTTGGGCCAACTATGAGGAGAAGCCAGTGGAGGAGTTTTTGCCTCTGTCAGAGGGGAAGAAGCTTTTGGCCC